>JAPCYS010002526.1:0-85233 GCA_028641055.1 Alopecurus myosuroides | reverse complement strand
AGAAATACCGGACTTATACGGAAAACGCGGTAACGGCGTCGAAAGAGGGTAGAAATGTGGAACTAGTTGCTTGTTTGTGTTAGGGTAGGCCATAGAAACACAAAACAACAAGGTAGAACCCACCTCTTTGGAAGATTCACGACGTTTTGTCCGATACGGGAGTTTCAGCCTATAAGCGCGTGTAAACTCACGAGAGAAGTGGATGCCGGTGAAGCGGCCCACACCCCGGAGTGAAATCTTTGCCATAAAAAGCACACAACACACCTATAATAACATGCTATGGCACCACCTTGCTTGTGTTGGGGTCATGACGATCCGGAGCCCCCCTCTGGTGAAACCCTAGACCTGCTGGAGAAATACCGTACTTATACGGAAACACGCGGTAACTGCGTCGAAAGGGGGTAGCAATGTGAAACTAGGTGCTTGGTTGTGTTAGGGTAGGCCATAGCAACACAAAACAACAAGGTAGAACCCACCTCTTCGTAAGATTCATGACGTTTCGTCCGATACGGGAGTTTCAGCCTATAAGCGCGTGTAAACTCACGAGAGAGAAGTGGATGCCGGTGAAGCGGCCCACACCCCGGAGTGAAATCTTTGCCATAAAAAGCACACAACACACCTATAATAACATTCTATGGCACCACCTTTCTTGTGTTGGGGTCATGACGATCCGGAGCCCCCCCTCCGGTGAAACCCTAGACCCGCTGGAGAAATACCGGACTTATACGAAAACACGCGGTAACGGCGTCGAAAGGGGGTAGCAATGTGGAACTAGTTGCTTGGTTGTGTTAGGGTAGGCCATAGAAACACAAAACAACAAGGTAGAACCCACCTCTTTGGAAGATTCACGACGTTTCGTCCGATACGGGTGTTTCAGCCTATGATCGCGTGTAAACTCACGAGAGAAGTGGATGCCGGTGAAGCGGCCCACACCCCGGAGTGAAATCTTTGCCATAAAAATCACACAACACACCTATAATAACATGCTATGGCACCACCTTGCTTGTGTTGGGGTCATGACGATCTGGAGCCCCCCTCCGGTGAAACCCTAGACCCGCTGGAGAAATACCGGACTTATACGGAAACACGCGGTAACGGCGTCGAAAGGGGGTAGCAATGTGGAACTAGTTGCTTGGTTGTGTTAGGGTGGGCCATAGAAACACAAAAAAACAAGGTAGAACCCACCTCTTTGGAAGATTCACGACGTTTCGTCCGATACGGGAGTTTCAGCCTATAAGCGCGTGTAAACTCACGAGAGAAGTGGATGCCGGTGAAGCGGCCCACACCCCGGAGTGAAATCTTTGCCATAAAAAGCACACAACACACCTCTAATAACATGCTATGGCACCACCTTCCTTGTGTTGGGGTCATGACGATCCGGAGCCCCCCTCTGGTGAAACCCTAGACCTGCTGGAGAAATACCGGACTTATACGGAAACACGCGGTAACTGCGTCGAAAGGGGGTAGCAATGTGGAACTAGGTGCTTGGTTGTGTTAGGGTAGGCCGTAGGCCATAGAAACACAAAACAACAAGGTAGAACCCACCTCTTCGGAAGATTCACGATGTTTCGTCCGATACGGGAGTTTCAGCCTATAAGCGCGTGTAAACTCACGAGAGAGAAGTGGATGCCGGTGAAGCGGCCCACACCCCGGAGTGAAATCTTTGACATACAAAGCACACAAAACACCTATAATAACATTATATGGCACCACCTTGCTTGTGTTGGGGTCCAGAAGATCCGTAGCCCCCCCTCCGGTGAAACCCTAGACCCGCTGGAGAAATACCAGACTTATACGGAAACACGCGGTAACGGCGTCGAAAGGGGGTAGCAATGTGGAACTAGTTGCTTGCTTGTGTTAGGGTAGACCATAGAAACACAAAACACAAATAAAATAGACTTAGTGTGTGAAAACCCACTCGATAGTGGTGTCGGTGTAGTATGAATAAATGAAATTGACTTAGATCTCTCGATACATGGTAACGGTTGTGAATTTATATATTTTAAACATAAAATATTAACATATTAATTTTATCAATTAGAGTAACTAATAAATACACATGCATCCACAAAATAAGAAAAAGAAATTTCACCTGTGCCGACGGCACGGTGCAGTCACCTATGCCGACGGCGAGTGGGATGCCGAGGGCCACCGTCGGCCTCTTTTCTCTTGTGCCGACGGCTAGTTGTATGCCGAGGGCCACCGTCGGCCTCCTTTACGCTGTGCCGACGGTCTCTGTGGCAGGCTGGGGCTCCGACCCCCTATGCCGACGGCGCCCGACATTTGGCCGTCGGCGTATTGAGCCATTCCTGTAGTGTTGCGGCTAGGTATACGTATAGTGGCTCCCTCTCTTGCGGTGTTGCAAGGATGCGCTTGCTTTGCAATGATCGTTTCAGGTCCGCGAATGCCTGCTTAGCCTCTGGTGTCCACTCGAACTTGTCCGTATTTTTCAACACCTTGTAGAAGGGTAATGCGTGCTCGCCCAATCGTGCGATAAATCTGCTCAAGGCGGCTAGTCTCCCTGCGAGCTGTTGGACTCCGCGTAGATTGGTTGGCTCCTTCATTGTCAAGATTGCTTGTATTTTCTCCGGGTTGGCTTCGATGCCTCTGACGAATACCAGGTACCCGAGTAGTTTTCCTGCTGGGACGCCAAAGACGCACTTTGTCGGATTGAGCTTGATCCTGTATGCGTTGAAGGCGTCAAATGTTTCTCTAATGTCCTCGAGGAGTGTGTCCTCTACTCGAGTCTTGATGACGATGTCGTCAACGTACACTTGTACGTTCTTGTCAATGAGCTTGGCGAGGCATTTTTGCATGCAGCACTGATACGTCGCGCCTGCATTCTTGAGCCCGAAAGGCATTGTCGTGTAGCAGTACACACCGTGTGGCGTGATGAATGCTGTCTTTTCCTTGTCTTCCTGCTTCATCCGGATCTGATTATATCCCGAGTAGGCATCCAGGAAAGAGAGGCGTTGACAGCCCGCAGTAGAATCCACGATCTGGTCGATTCGCGGGAGGGGAAAATTATCTTTGGGGCAGTGCTTATTTAATGACGTGTAGTCAATGCACACTCGAAGGATGTCAGTGTTCTTCTTTGGAACCAGCACCGGGTTTGCTAACCAGGTGGATATCTTGATCTCTCTGATGAATTTTGCTGCTAGCAATCTGTTTACTTCTTCTCCAAGCGCTTTCTGCTTGGGTTCTGAAAATCGTCGAGTGGTCTGCTTGATCGGTTTTGCATCCTTGAAGACTTCGAGTGAGTGCTCGGCGAACTCCCTGGGTATTCCTGGCAAATCTGAGGGTTGCCAAGCGAAAATTTCCCAGTACTCACGGAGGAGTTCGACGAGCGCGCTTTCCCATGCTGGCGAGAGGGTAGTTGAGACCATCGCTGTCTTCGCAGAATCCGTCGGGTGCACCTGATGCTTTCGGGTGTCGCTATTGGTGCTGAACTCCAATTCTGGCGCGTTTTTCTTTGTGAGGGGCATCACGGAGTGGTCCGTGGTCTTTGCCAGCTCCTGCAGTTCTTCTTGCATCCCGAAAGATTTTGCGATCTCGTTGAACTCGATGTCGCATGTGTTGGACTTCTGGAAATCTCCGTCGATGGTGATTACACCATATTCTCCGGGTAACTTGAGCTTTAGGTACGCGTAATGTGGTACTGCCATGAATCTGGCGAACGCTGTTCGACCAAGAATGGCGTGGTACTGTGAGGGCCAGTCGACTACTTCAAAGTCGAGGAATTCTCTTCTGTAGTTGCGTCGATTTCCCAACACAACCTCTAGGTTAATTGTTCCGAGTGGGCGGATCGCCTTTCCTGGAACTATCCCGTGGAAGGATGTTTCTGACTCTGCAAGTCCGTCCAGGTTCCTGTTCATCCGGCGGAGCGTATCCGCGTAGATAATGTTGATGCCGCTGCCTCCGTCCATGAATACGCGAGCCAGTTCGTAATTACCAATTTGTGCTTGGATTACCAAGGCAGCGTGTCCTGGTCGATAGACTCGTGGCGGGTGGTCTTCCCTCGAGAAAGTGATCGATTGGTCCGCCATCTTCAGGTACTCGGGTTTTGTTGGCGGGGTTTGCACAGCCATGCACAGTTGCCGTGTGTTTGTCTTCTGAGCTCTGCGGGATGGGCAGACTTTTTTGTATCATCCCTAACTGTCCAGCCGGGTTCGGGTACGCGTTAGCTCCCGCGTTTGGTGCGGGTGGCGCGTTTAGTGCTGCTAGCGCCATGTTCGGATTTCCTGGTGGAGGTAGGGGTAATGGCGGCTGGAACCCTTGATGTTCTCCTCCTGGGAGTGGCGGGTAGTTTTGATTAGCTGCTGATCTGCTTTTCTTCGAGAAGGCCACGTGGATTTCGATGAACTTTCGGCAATCCTTGAGGAGGTGCGTTGCCTTAGTTTTGCCCGTGCGCTTATCTGTAAATAGATGTAGCGAGCAGTACGCGTTCAGATCCTCCTCGGGGATTTTGTCTTCGGCTTTTGGTTTCCACTGCGACTCCCGCGGCGCCCATTATCGCGGCTTCGTGTGAATTCTGCCGCTACCATCTCTTCCTGGTCGTCGTGATCGTAATATTTTCTCCTTTTCTTTCGAGCATGGTGGTCTTCTTCAGGCGCGGGCGATGATGCCCTCTCGTTGCGCACCGCGTCTTCTCCGTTAGCCCATTTGTCGGCTATGATCATCAGTTCCCCAATAGTTTTGGGTGCTGCTCGGCCCAGCTCTTCTCTGAAAGCAGTTCGTCGGGCGCCTTTCGCGAAGGCCTCAACCGCTACTTCTTCTGAGATGTTTCCCGCGGTGTTCCTGAGTGTTGTCCACCGCTGAATGTACTCGCGGGTGGATTCGCCGCTCTTCTGCCTTCAGGCCCGTAGTTCTTCAATGGTTGCTAGTCTCTTGTAAGTGGCCTGGAAGTTCTTGCAGAAATCGTAGTGCAGGTCATCCCATGATGCGTAACAGGACTTTGGCCTTGCTTCCAGCCAGCTGCGTGCCACGCCGACCAAGTGCAGGTTGAGGTACTGCATAGCCGTGTTTTTATTCCCACGTTGGCATTTTACTGCCGCGAGGTAGTCGTTTAGCCACGACGAAGGCTCGAGTGAACCATCGTATTTCGTGACTTCTGTGCTGAGCTTGAATCTCTTGGGTAGGGGTGCCTCGCGGATGCTGCAGGCGAAACAAAGTGTGCCGCAGGTCTCGTCATCCGAAGAACTAGACGAGGAGCGCGCGCGGTTCCTTGCAGCTCTTTCCTTGTCCACCTTGTTTTGTGCGATATCTGACCGCGCGTTATATCCTGGCTGGTCGCGATCAGTTTCTTTCCTTGGCTTTTTGCTGCGATTCCGCGAGCGGCTGCTATGACGCCGCGAGCTTTTATTTCTCGGGCTACCTTCACTGCTGCTTCGACTATCGCCGCGTCGCCGAGCTTCTTTTCCTCGACCGCGGCGAGGTGATTTGTCTCTCCTAGGCGAAGTGCTCCTATGCTTGCGCGATGCCTCTTTTTCTTTTTCCTTCTCTTGTTGTTCGGCGGCTTTCCTGCGGTCGTAGGAGGCGAGCCTTGAGGCTGCCATACCCAATCCCTTCCGAACCTGTTTGTACTGCTCGGCTCGCGGGTCGTTCTCTGCTGGCTGGTTCATTTGCATGTAGGTCGCTGCGGCCAGGACGGCGGCAGCAGGAGTTTGCGGGTAGACGTTTCCTTCTTCGTCAACCCGCATGAGGGAAGGTGCGAGTGACTTACTGATCCCTCCCAGGGACTCGGCGTCCATGGATGTTGTTATTGATGCGTATCCCTTCCTTGTGGGTCGAGTTCCAACCGAAGGTGTTAGGGACAGCTCAGCCCGGCGTTGACTTGATTCATCTGCCAATCTCTTCCGATGTGCCAGGTCTCTCCGAGCTTCTTTGATAGCTGTGGCCGCTCTCACTAGATGGTAGTGGTAGGCGACCATATCTTCGTGTGGCCCTCCTGCCACGGGCGGCTTGCTTGTTCGCAAAGCTTCTTTAGCTCGGTCCCAGGCGTCCCGCGAGACGCCAATCTCAGCACGCTCTGCAACGCTTTGTTCTGTTTCTGGGGATTGTTCCGATCCTGCAATGCAGACTTGGGCCAATCGTGGTCCGTGCGTCCTAGGCGTTACTCGGAAAGTTTTCTGGATCTGTGAAGGTTCCTCTGTCGAGAGGGTATGGTAGTCGCTGGTGTTGAAGCGGATGGACTCGCCACTTTTTTCCAGATGGGGGGCGCGAGTCAACAGCTTCTGACTCAGACCCTGATTCTTCAGGGAAGTGGAGGATCCCGTCCTTGTTGGTGTAGAACTTCAAGCTTCCGAACGTCAAGGTGACGCTCTTCTCCAGATCGCTGAATACCGGGCGTGATTCCGGCGAGTGGGGGGTGACCACGACGGATCCGATCCGAATAGGATTGATTGGAGCCGAGGTCGAAGGTTTCCAGCATGAGTTGGATGATGAAGCCGATGATCCCGGAGATCCAGCGCCTGCCGTTCCCAAAGACGGAGCCAATCGTCGAATCTGTTGCTCGGCAAATCCCTCAGGTGAACCTATAGGGTTTCGAATAGGAGAACCCATGAGCGCCGGTGGCGATCGTCGGCTAGACAGGGGGCACAATCTACCCAGGTTTGGGGCCCTCGTAGAGGTAAAACCCTTACTCCTGCCTCTATCGATCTGTATTATCGAATAGATCGGTTACAAAGATGATCGCTCAAGTCGAGAGTACAATCTCGAGCTCAAGGCTTTGGTGGTGCGGTATTGCTTGGTCCTCTTCCGGTGGTTCTCCTGGCCTTATATAGATGGCCAGGTCTCAAACCCTACCCGGAGAGGACTCGAACTCTAACCCTATGTTGGTTACAAGTTTCCTAACTTAGCCCGCAAGGCATTGCGGGTGGGCTTCAAGTGGGCCTTCTAGAATATTCCAAGGGCTTCCCTTCTTGGGCCTTATCCTTGGGCCTGAGACGCGGTGTCCTTACCCGCAGGGTCTAAGATCCATCCCTTCGTCACTCCTGGTGGCCCGCCTGCCCCCCTTCGGCTCTTCTTTGGATGACGTCTACGTTCCGAGTAAAAAATGATCTCTGTGGATTTTCATCCCTTTCCGAGAATATTTCCTTAAGAACTTTTCTAAAATAGAAAACAACATAAAACAACAACTGGCCTGGGGCATCTTGTTAATTGGTTAGTCTGTGAAAACATCCGGAAAACGGAAGGAAACATATGGAAAACAAAAGGTATTTGGTAGAAAACAAGCATGGAGCATAAAAATTATAGATACGTTTGCAACATATCAGACCCTCTAATTGAATTAGAGCCTCTAATTAGAACCTCTCTAATTGGATTAGATCCTCTAATTCGAATTCTCCTAATTGAATTAAAACTTATGATTAGAGACCTTCTAATTAGTTAATGGCTTCTTATAATTGGGAGATGTTGACTATCTCTCTCGATTCGACCTAGCCCTAATTTATGTCCCTCTCTTTCCCATGTGTTGGGACTTCTCCACCTCAATTGGAAAGCTGCTATGCCTAGTCCTAGACGGCAAAGCGCTGTGGGATTTTGACGTACGAATGTGTGCGAGCTCTGAGAGGGGTAACATGTGATACCCTCACTCTACTGAATCCAGAAGGTGGGATACGGGGAATCGACAACTGTCCCACCGCTAGGCTTAGCCGTGGGACTCTTCATCAGGCATCACCGGCATCGTCATCGATACTACTTCCATGCTTCGTGTTGGCAATGAATAAGATTTGTCAACGCCTTTACATGCATAGTAGATCATGTATGTTATGTAGGACAATTTTTTTAAATACACCAATAGTGGTATCAGAGCGGTCTATGCGTAGGTACAAGTACGATCTAGGGCACCGGTGTGTGCGCGTACTGCAAAAGTTTGTGCAAGTATATTAGAAAGCTCTCTAATATTTAGATTGTTTATGATTTCTTTCCAATAAGTTCTGTTCTCTTCTAGCAATCCGAGGACGTTCGAGCTGCCTCTGGCATATCTCGTCTTGTCCGAAGAAGTGCTTAAGTAGCTTTGGGTCTTGCTATAGTTGGATTCATGGATGACATAATAGACGGGGCATGTGGATTGGATCCATACAGGGGGGTCATGGTTATTAATAAGTTTATATTGAGGATGTAGACGTTTTTGTAGTGTCCGTGTTTCAATCACCCCAAAATGTCAATCTAGCAACGTGAACAAACATGCCTGATTTTCTTCGTAGGTAGCAACAGTTCACTCTCTAGAACCTACATCAAGGTAAAATTTGCAAACACAAGTGTTAGATACGTCTAACTTGTTTTTGGATAGCATGAGATGTGATGTGGTGTAGTCCATTATCATTCAAGAGTTGTATGAAATGCTATCCACTGTGTTTATTTTGACCTGCGAGTCAATTTAAAGCATGATGGTTGGAAACCATATGATTGCTATCTGGTTCAAAATCGTTTTTAATGAATTTTTAATAATATGAAGTCACGGTGACATCATGCGGGCCCGGGCTGTCAGGTTCAAAATCGTTTTTTATGATTTTTTTTATAATATGACACGTGGGCCCCTCTGTTTAATTAATTACAGAAAATGATTAATCTCAATAATTCAATAACTAATGTTTTATTAATCATAAAAATAAAAAAATATGGAAATGTTCAGAATAATAAAATCTATCTAAATATATTATTTTCACACATGTTTGACAAAGTTAAAAAATGAGCAGTATTTGAATTTAATTAATACATTTAAAATAGAGAAAATAAGTTTTTATTCAATAAAATCAGAAAATTAAAAGTTATATATCAAAATGCTCAATATGACAAATGCAATCCATTTATGATTTTTTTCAAACCCATTGGAGCAATTAAAATTGTACTCACTTTCAGAATTGCCCGAAGTGCCCCTTCGGGGTCTACTTCAGGATAATTTGAGTAAAAATGCATAACTGTCATACGAACCCTAGCAACCCTTTGAACATATATAGGGATTTATTTCAGTACATTAACTTGCTCATGCATATATTTTGCGCATTGCACCAATGCCATAGTTGATTGTTGTTCTTCTCCCTCGGTAGAACGCGACTCCGAAGTGAAAACCTGCAATTCGGAAGGCAAATACTTGATCTTAACCGACAAGTCAAGCACTTATTCTAGAAGATCTATCCATTGGTTTTCTTATAACCAAGACAAGCATAACCTCTTATCTGCTCATATATGGTTTTCGAAGTGTTTTGAATCTCGTATATTGCATGCGGTTCAAAGTATTTATGGTCTTTAGATAGAGTTCTCTTATACTTGTTGCATCACCTAAATATTATGATCCACTTCTCCTAACAGCCATAGGTTTGTTTGTACGCGCCTCGTTAAAGCTTGTGAGTCTTGCTTAGCCATGCCTAGTTGTGATCTGATCCATCAGGTTGATGAATCTGGTCAATGCGTGAATCTACTTTATTAGGTTGTTGTGGTTGGAATTATCTTTGATAACTTTGCTAATAACGACATGGATGTGATGCCACAATGGGTTGTGGCGTTTTGTCCCGTTCATGCCCCTAGGAGCAAGTTCTTACCTTCGAAGCCAAGACTGAGCGTGCAACCACACGCGGGGCCTAACAGACCGCGCTCGACCAACTAACTTGTTTGTCCATGTCCATGAGTTACGTAGTTTGATCTTTCCATCTACGTGTGAATCAGAAAATGATTTGGAGAAAACTTAGGGCATGGCTGGGACAAGTGATGGACGTACACGGATCTTGATCCCGACTCATAGAACAGGTGTCGTCAGGAGGTGGCCAACTCCCTGTTGACGGGGTGGCCCTTTTTGGGTTGACTCATGGATAGGGTCGAGCAAGGTAAAGGTCGTGGCCAGCTACCCTCTGCTGCGCTCCATGGACGAGCGTACATGTGGCATTAAGAGTCGGATAGTACGTGCCCACGGTTACGGACGACTTGGCAACGAATTCTGTGATCATAGATAACTTGAACGGAATAGCTAAAACTTGTTAACAATGAATGGAGGGTGCCTCCTCGGAGATGCCGAGAGGGGTAATCCTTGTAGCATGAGATGCTGGGAAATGAGGTTGGTGGATTGAAAAGATGAAGATTTCAGTAGCTGGTTAGCTTTCTCGTCTGTTTTGAAAACACTCCTTGAGACGTGCTATTCTTCCTCGATTTGGAAAACAAAGATTTCTTTATGCAAAATAGCCTTCATAAAACCTTTCTGAAGATAGCAGATATATAATAGGTTAACTAAGTCTTGTTGAGTACCTCCCGTACTCAGGTTTGCTTAAATTTGGTTCAGGTGAAGATCTCACTCCAGTGGTGATTCAACATGGACATCTACGAGTAGTTTGGGGTTCCCAGGTAGCATCCTGGAATCTATGGGCTGGGACGTCGCCTTATGTTGCGGCCTCTTAGGCCTTTTTGGTTCTTGTTGATTAGCAACATAATTTGTCTTCCGTTGTCTGATGTAATATTGGGTCGTGTGACCTCTGTTTGTAAGCTATACTCTAGTAATACCTGTTTAATACGACTTCATGTCTAGAGTGCTTATTTGACCGGTTGTTGGTTTCGAGCTCATTGTTATACAGTTTTGGCCATGCCTGCGTTTTTGTCGCAATGGAGGAGTTGTGGAGCTGATGATCCATTTCCGAGCACGCCTGCCGATTTGATTCGGCCTGGGGCTTGGTAACCCCAGTAACCCTCGATTGTTGTTGCACTTTCTGGACGAATAGCATCTCTGTATAGCTTTGGTCCCGTTCCTTCAGTTTCATACGAGTCGTGGACGCTTTGATATGCATAGTTGGTTATGAATAGCATGGACACAAGGAGTAGTAGTACCGATGTTATCAGCCTGCGTGTCGATGAATCCGGTCTACCTTCTGCTGTTTGTTGCGGCCCGGGCTGGTAACCCCGAAGCTCTTGTGGGTCCATGACTAGGAGCGCATAACAGTATATATACCTCTGGGTCCAGGGGTCTGACAAGTCATGGTATCAGAGTAGGACTGCCTGTAGGAAAACCTTACTGCTTGGTCGATGTTAAGTCTAGTGTTTGTGAAAACTACTTTCAAACTTCAAATGATTTGTGAAAATCTCTTTAGGATTCATTTTACTCCTTATCTGGTATCGCTCTAATTCTGGGTCACCTTACCTATTTTGATTTGAAAAGGTTCTAGTCATTCAAAACCTAGGTGCCTTCTTTGGCAATGGCGTCTTTTACCCAAGTTGACCTAGTGTTGAGTTTATAGAGTCGTGTGTGTTCCATACTCCGTTGTCTCTTGATTTAATTGGATGATCCCTTTCCATCATAATCTCTCATATTTGTGTGGATTCCACATTCTTCCATGTTTCAAGGTCCCAAATCCTGAACCTCGAGATCTGCTTTGCATCTCGAATGTATTCCTTGTCTTTTGATCAGATACTTCCGGAGCTACGTATGGTTTCTAGAAGATACTTCGTGATTGCTATTCGTAGTGTCCTTCAAGGCACTAAGATAGTAGCTACTCCTTTATTTGGGTTTTAACCGTCGGACTTGAACTGAAGGTCCCGGAATGTGCTGAATTGCGGTGGGTTGAATCATGTGGTTTATTACCATGTGATGCTCACGCCATCAGTACAGGATGCTGACCTTTAACCCAAGTTTTGTTTCTTTGGATCCTGAGGAAATCTGTTCCAGCTCAGGGTGGCTAGGAAATTCCAACTCTCATAGCCATAGGTTTTCTTTTGGAATCAAAAAAGGTCACAACAAGAGTGATAATCATGGCCTCCACATCTTCGTTCTTATTTCAGCTATACCAATCTTTTAGCATGGGATTTACAAATGAGTACGACCCTGTGCATTTAACGTGATCTTAGGAATTCTCCTGAGCACGTTTCTACCTTCCAGTTTCTCTCAGATCTTTGCCTGTTGTTTTGGACACCAAGTTGCATATGTGTGTTGAAGTCTGCCAATGCATTCTTCTGGTGTTCCGTTAAACATTCCACCTTGAAATGTAAGGAGAAACAAACTCCAGTACCTCGTTCATCTCCAAGACCAGGTCAAAGTTTTGTAATTCGCGGATTCAAGAAGTTTTATTAGCTTCTGTTCTTTTCCACCTTGGAGTATCACACTCTTATATGTCAAGAGGTCGGTTTGAGTTTCATGGCCTTATTGATGAAGTGATGCTCTTACATGTCTTCACTCCCCCTTCCTCCAAGATTGAATGATCGAGAATGTAGGGTGTGCATTGATTTGTGTACCAGATATCCTTAGCAATTCCATTGCTTTGAAAAATCTAAGAAAACATCTGCATTCTTCTTATCACCATTGATCAACCGGTCTTTAATTGAAATTGACGGTGTTACCAAATCCGTTCATTTCGGTGCACATTCTTGGTCAAAGAGTTAGGTTCACACCAAAGCTCTCAAGACCATATCGGTTGCTTTGAAAAGCAAGATTACTTTCGAACTCCAAGACATACCGGTAGGTTGTGATATTATGGTTGTCTTTCTAGAAGTATCACCAGGTGGTCACCTGACCATGATGTCTAAAAAAAGGGTAATTTGAATTACTCCTTTCTCCAAGAAACTACGCTAGACACTCTGGACTAGTTGGTTGAGCTTAAACAACAACTTGGAGAGTTGAAAGGCAAAATCTTCGCCTAACTTGATCTTTCATTAAGGGATGTCTAGTTTCCTTTGTGTTGAGGTATGATAGTATCTCCTCAATGGACATGCTATCATTCCACTCTTGATTTGATTTGGGCTATCGTCAGATCAAGTCTAGATTCAAGGACTATCTTGATGGTGTTTCTACTCATGGTGTTCCACCTAAGTACACCTTCATGTCCTTCAGCCTGACCAATACTTTTCCTTGTTCATGTAACATATGAATCCCTCTGCTTGGAGTATCTTGATAAGCGTGTTGTCGAGCCCATCAATGACATTCCTAATTTATCCAAGTTGTAAGAGGTTCATTATGAACATTAGGCACTAACGTTGGAAACTTTTGAGAACCATCTTTATGTCATTACGAGGTTTGTGTTCTAGATGTTTGAAGTCATTTACTCTGATTCATGTTCTTACGGTGAAAGTTGTCGCCGTGAACCTGAGTAAAGTTTTCTTGTTTCCTCGGGAATAATCCCAACTAGGTCATGCATGTGTGGACTATTCTTGAGATGGTAGGTTGTTACCTCCATTTATTTGAAGAAGTTGCATCCACACCCAGCCACTGATTGATCATTCGTGAAAGGGAAGAAGTCCAAGAACTTACTTACCTTTGTAATCATCTTCCCAAACAGGGACTCTGATGTGTTCCTTGTAAGTAATCCATGTAGGTGCAACCGTCTTTCACAAGTTGCCAACACATGAGTTCCGCAATCTCGCTCATCTTGTTGAGCTTGACATCGTAGTCCATATCTTGAGAATCTAGTAAATGTATCTCCTTTGTAACCGGTGCAACCTCTTTGGTCAAACATACTGATTCTGAGTTATCAACCCACTAGCCAGAGTTGAATCTCAAGCATCAATGATGGTTGGTGTTTCCTCAAGGGTATTGTGTTAGGTCCATTTGAAAACTCCGGCATGGTTGATGTTGTGGTTGACACAATTAGCCGGAAGGCCTAATGTCATATATATATCTTTGAATCGGCAAGAACAACCACTCTCCGTGAGAATTCTTGTGTGACCTCTTCTAGAAGTTGCCTCACGGTTCTTCTAATTCGAAGTTTCACTTCCACTTGATGACCTATTGAAGGCTTATGTAAGCTGGATATTGGTATCGGGAACGTCAAGAAGACCTTGGAACTTACTATGTCCAATGTCTCTCTACCAATCCTCCAAACCTTTGTTCTAGTAGAAACAAGTTCATAATGAGAACCATCTCGTGGTGTTTTGTAACCGCCATTGATCAATTCCCTTTTTCAAGTTGTTTATACTTGAAGTTCGGTTCATCTCAGACATTGTGTGAATTTGCCAGTCACTTCATCCTTGGGGTCTTAACTATGTGGTGAATGTATTGTTGCGTACAATCCACAATAGTAAAGAGATTCCTTATTTCTTTCCGGTGTTCCAATCCTCGTTGGTTACGCATATTTATGGTGTGACCAAGAATTCCTCCTTCATTACGGTGCTTCAACTTGTTTTGGTTAATCATCTTCTCTTGTGAAGTAACACCATGATCTTTGACAAAGATTTCGACAAAATTTTGACGGAGTGAACGCCCCTTCATCTTCTGCGTCCACTTTGAAGAGTGAACATGATTCTTTTCCCAAACTTTCTCTTGACACATGATTCCATCGTGTTCTTGTGTTCTCTCTAGTCTATGAAAATTACTTTGTGGTATCCAAGACCATCATCTCCATCTTGGTATTCTGTTTGAAGAAACCTCGATGTCACAAGTTGTTCAACCTTTCTTTACCAAAAGGATTTAAGGTCTTGTGCAAAGTTCATATTATAAATCCTTCCAAGAAAATCGTCTACAAACTTGAAACCTTCTTTTACTTCCTCCTTTACCTTGACGTGTTTCATGTCCGCTAGCTCGAGTGTCGCCAAGAACACTATCCCCATGAGTTGGCCATGAGATACTCGATATTCGTGAAGATCAATTCCTAAGAGTTTTCCCTCCCATCTAAGGTGTAGCCAATCAACACTTCATGATGCTACGGATCAACCTTTCACGAACATAATCATAAGGTTCGAGAAGATCGCTCAAAACCGGTGTTCCTTCTTTCTTTCTCCTTCGGGAATCTCGGGACGAGATTCTTGTAAGGGGGGTAGATTTGTAACATCCCAAATTTTGCTAACAAAGGGTTGTTGTGTTGTGCTCATGTAATTCATGCATGAAACAAATTTGAAACAATATGAATTTTGAATTTAAATGGAAATTAAGAGAAATTCCACAAATACCACTTAAAGTGGTTTCCAAAAATTGAACTGAAAAATATTCCAATTTCACCAAAGAAAAACATGGTGAGGTTGGAAATTTTGTGAGGTTTCCAAATATCATATTTGAAAAAATTATGTTTGAAAAAGGCCCTCAAAACAATGTTTTATGTTTAGTTTAAACCTTAGAAGGACCTCCTTGTAAAATCTAAAAATTCTAGGGGGTTTTCGATTTCTCGTCTTTCTTTCTTTCTTCTTCCTCTTGACAGAAGGACGAGGAGGACGTTGGCACGACACAGCCACCTCCTGCTCCTTCCCCTCGCTGCGGATAACGCCCAGGAGATGTCTCCATCGGCCCCTCCTCCTCGTAGAACCCCGCTCCCTTCCTCTCTTGCTCGCTACGTGGAAAACAGACCGAAACCCTAACCCTACTGCCCCGCCTGCTGCCGCTGGCCGCCGCAGTTGCGCACTGCACTGTCGCTCTGGCAACCTATAGCGGGTGGCGCCGCCACCTTTAGGTCGGACTTGCTTCACTCATTCGAGCGCAACCTCCCACGCTCAAAACGGTGGCCGGAAACGTCGCCGGCGACCACGGCCGTGGAGAGCCGGCCAGCCGCTAACGTTGTCATGACGTCACGGTCATGTCATGCGGGCCCGAGCTGTCAGGTTCAAAATCATTTTTAATGAAAATGTTTATAATATGACACGTGGGCCCCCTCTGTTTAATTAATTACATAAAACGATTAATCTCAATAATTCAATAACTAATGTTTTATTAATCAGAAAAATAAAATAAAAATATGGAAATGTTCAAAAAAATAAACTCTAACTGAATATATCATTTTCACGCATGTTTGACAAAGTTCAAAAATGAGCACTATTTGAATTTAATTAATTCATTTAAAATAGAGAAAATAAGTTTTTATTCAATAAAATCAGAAAATTGAAAGTTATATATCAAAATGCTCAATATGACAAATGCAATCCATTTATGATGTTTTCAAACCCATTGGAGCAATTAAAATTGTATTCACTTTTAGAATTGCCCGAAGTGCCCCTCCGAGGTCTACTTCGGGATAATTTTAGTAAAAAAGCATAACTGTCATACGAACTCTAGCAACCCTTTGAACATGTATAGGGATTTATTTCAGTATATTAACTTGCTCATGCAAATATTTTGCGTATTTATCGATGCCATAGTTGATTGTTGTTCTTCTTTTAAGTGTTGTTCTTCTTTTAAGTGTTGTTTTTCTTTTCAGTGTTGTTCCCCCTCGGTAGAACGCGACTCCGAAGTGAAGAACAGTAATTCCGAAGGAGAATACTTGATATTAACCGACAAGTCAAGCACTTATTCCAGAAGATCTATCCATTGGTTTTCTTACAACCAAGGCAAGCATAACCTCTTATCTGCTCATATATGGTTTTCGAAGTGTTTTGAATCTCGTATATTGCATGCGGTTCAAAGTATTTATGGTCTTTAGATAGAGTTATACTATACTTGTTGCATCGCCTAAATATTCTGATCCACTGCTCCTAGCAGCCATAAGTTTGTTTGTGCGCGTCTCATTAAAGCCTGTGAGTCTTGCTTAGCCATGCCTAGTCGCGATCTGATCCATCCGGTTGATGAATCTGGTCAATGCGTGAATCTAGTTTGTCAGGTTGTTGTGGTTGGAATTATCTTTAATAACTTGACTAATAACGACATGGATGTGATGCCACAATGGGTTGTGGCATTTTGTCCTGTTCATGCCCCTAGGAGCGAGTTCTCGCCTTCGAAGCCAAGACTGAGCGTGCAACCACACGCGGGGCCTAACAGACCACGCTCGAGCAACTAAATTGTTTGGCCACGTCCATGAGTCACGTAGTTTGATCTTTCCATGTGCGTGTGAGTCAGAAAACGATTCGGAGAAAACTTAGGGCATGACCGGGACAAGTGATGGACGTACACGGATCTTGATCCCGACTCACAGAACAGGTGCCATCAGGAGGTGGCCAACTCCCTGTTTACGGAGTGGCCCTGTTTGGATCGACTCATGGATAGGGTCAAGCAAGGTAAAGGTCGTGGCCAGCAACCCTCTGGCGCGCTCCATGGACGAGCGTACATGTGGAGTTAAGAGTCGGATGGTACGCGTGGCTAAAGTCTACCCCCTGCAGGGATAAATCTCCTCGAGAAGCCGTGTCCACGGTTACGGACGACTTGGCAACAGATTCGGTGATCATAGATAACCTGAACATAATAGCTAAAAATTGTTAACAATGAATGAAGGGTGCCTCCTCGGAGATGCCGAGAGGGGTGATCCTTGTAGCATGAGATGCTAGGAAATGAGGTTGGTGGATTGAAAAGATGATGATTTCAATAGCTGGCTAGCTTTCTCATCTGTTTTAAAAACACCCCTTGAGACGTGATATTCTTCCTCGATTTGGAAAACAAAGATTTCTTTACGCAAAATAGCCTTCATAAAACCTTTCTGAAGATAGCAGATATATAATAGGTTAACTAAGTCTTGTTGAGTACCTCCCGTACTCAGATTTGCTTAAATTTGGTTTAGGTGAAGATCTCACTCTAGTGGTGATTCAACGTGGACATCGACAAGTAGTTTGGGGTTCCTAGGTAGCAACCTGGAATCTATGGGCTGAGACGTTGCCTTATGTTGCCGCCTCTTAGGCTTTTTGGTTCTTGTTGATTAGCAACATAATTTTCCTTCCGTTGTCTGATGTAATGTTGGGTTGTGTGACCTCCGTTTGTAAGCTATACTCTAGTAATACATGTTTAATACAACTTCATGTCTAGAGTGTTGTTTTGATCGGTTGTTGGTTTCGAGCTTATTGTTATACAGTTTTGGCTATGCATGCGTTGTTGTCGCAATCGAGGGGTTGTGGAGCCGATGATCCATTTTCGAGCACGCCTGCCGATGTGATTCGGCCTGGGCTTGGTAACCCGAGTACTCCTCGATTGTGTTGCACTTTCTGGACACATAACATCTGTGTATAGCTTTGGTCCCGTTCCTTCAGTTTCATATGATTTGTGGACGCTTTGATATGCATAGTTGGTTATGACTAGCATGGACACAAGGAGTAGTAGTACCGATGTTGTCCGGCCTGCGTGCCGATGAATCCGGTCTACCTGCTGCCGTTTGTTGCGGCCGGGGATGGTAACCCGACAGCCCTTGTGGGTCCATGACTAGGAGCACATAACAGTATGTATACCTCTGGGTCCGGGGTCATGACAACCGGTGTAAGGAAGAATGTTATATGAGATATACGAAGGATATGAGATAACCCGGAATGTCGGCAATATGTTTCTAACATCATTAGATAAGGTCAATGATTTTATCTATAGGGGTCACACGGTTCCGGAGGACTTTCCATATAGTGGAGCAGTGCTGGAGGGGGCAGATTTTCTCCTATGGGCAGACCCTAATTTTAGGGGCTGCGAGGTGCGACCCATGGTCTCACAATATGCAATAGTTTTCTCTAGGAATTTTCCCTAATTTATTTGAGAAACTAGTTGGCTTGTACGTGCAACGCACGTCTTCACGATTAAAGGAAAAATTTATAAGTAGCAACGATGACGATGATGACGATGACGATATGTGTGAGTTTGACCGTAAGGTATTGCATCTGCTTGCGACACAGGCTCTGACCCCTTCTAGCGTGCCCACCCTGAGGATGTGGAGCAGCACGTCGTCGGACAGCTTGATTAGCGTGTCAATTTTCGGCAGATGTATGCATTCAGAGACGTCGGAGGAAATTAGTCTTCCACGATGAACAAATAGACGGTATAGTTTGGTTATCTTGCAAGAGGAATATTTGTGAAGAAGAGAATGCATGCATGAGTGACTTACATCACGGAACCTAACTCCATTGAGTTTTATGGCGATCCGGTCTCGAGGAACAACATTATACTTAAGAGCAAGGCAATTGTTTTAGTCGCATGCATGTTGGACCTTTTTTTTTCTCACGCGAGGAATCGATGCTACGTACACATGCTACCTGTCCATGCCGGAAAAGATCGTCTTTTTGTTTTGCTTGCGCACACTATCGCTATGTGCGCCGTGACTTCCCATCATAGCTAGGAAGAACGATCCATGTAAGAGTTTGAAGTTGTCTTACACGGCGTCACTCGGGATGGCGTGGTGGAGTATGGTTCGTGAAGCCCATTAAGATTAAATTGAGATTTGGATCGTCCCACTCAGTTAGGTGTTGGCTGGGCCGGGACGTTTTATCCACAGCATAGGCCTGATTGACGTACCAATGTGTTCGGCTTTCCCTCGGAAAAAAAAACCTCTCCGTTTGGCTGATCCAGGTACGGAAGATTTATCCCATATCGCTAGCTTGGCTCTGCATAAGACATGCGCGGAAGAATTTTTGTAATTTCGGGTACATGTTGAGTAGCTCAACATTGGATCGTTTTTGTCCCTTTGATTCACACAGTTTAACGGCTGAGATTTAATGTATCTACGAAGTTTGCTCTTTTATAAGTAGTTTAGATAAATGAGGTGGAAAAGTGGGGAAAAAAAGAAAAAAAGGGAGGGGGATTGGACTCCATGTGAGAGTGCAATCCGAAATCCTCTAGGAGGATTGGTGTGGCCGCTTATCCCATTATATAATCCCACCCCCTCGTCTCTTTGGACAATACACAATTGGCTCTCTCTCTCTCTCTCTCCCTCCCTCCCTCCCTCTCTCTCTCTGAATTAGAGATCTAATTCCTCTAATTGAATTGGGACCTCTAATTAGAACCTCTCTAATTGATTAGATCCTCTAATTAGAACGCTTCTAAATGAATTCGAACTTCTAATTGGTTTAGGGCTTCTTCTAATTGGGAGATGACGACTATGTCTCTCTATTAGACCTAGCCCTAATGTCTCTCCCTCTCTTTCCCATGTGTTGGGACTTCTCCACCTCAATTGCAAACGTGCAGTGCCTAGCACTGGACGGCAGAGCGCTGCAGGATTTTGAAGAACATATGTGTGCGAGCTCTCAGAGGGGTAACATGTGATACCCTCACTCTGATAGATCCATAAGGTGGGATACGGGGAATAAGCAACAGTCCCAGCGCTAGGCTTAGCCATGAGACTCTTCATCAGGCATCACCGACATTGTCATCGACACTACTTCCACGCTTTATGTCGGTAACGAATCAGGTCTATACATGTCGTGGTGGTGTCACGGCAGATGCCATAGGATGGCTAAAGATGTGGGGACGATGGACGCTGGAGGTGTCCGGGGAGGGATCACGCGACGAGTAGCCGCGTGAGGTAAGATCCACACAACACAAACAAGACGATGTACCCAGGTTCAGGGCCCTCGTGAGGAGGTAAAACCCCTACTCCTGCCTTTCTCTATGTATTACGATGTCTCTCCGAGTAGCCACAGTACAAATGGTATCTCTACCGAGTAGCCTCTCTCTCTCCTCTCCGAGTAGAGCTAGGTCAAGAACTTAGGGTTTCTAGGGTTCACTATGAGCATGTGAGAGCCTGCCTCGCGCAGGAGGCGGCGGGGCACCTTATATACATGGTGCCCAGCCGGATACGTCCAAATCTAGACAAGTGTCGACATAGTGTGCACATCGTCCTTTCTCCGAGTACCCGCTGACAGCTTTGGTTCCTAACCTTGGCTGCTTCTGTAAAGTCGTTGGGCAAAACTAGGGGACAGACTGGTATCACTGTACCTAGGCACATAGTAGGCCCCCTTATCCTGCCACTGCCTGCTTCCATGCTGTCACTGTCAGGCAGGCCGGCCCCAGGTGAACAGTAGTTCGAATGCTGCCAAGTACGGACCCAGGATACGCGGGATCCTGTGTCAGAACGGCTCCTTTGACTTTCTGGCCCGAGTAGGTTCCCGCCAATTGTTCCCGCCAATTGTACTCGGGCCAACCCTTCTACTCGAAAGGATAGAACTTGATTGATACCTCCTTCTGGTCATCTTGAGGTGAGACCGAGTAGCAGTCGACCGGGTAGCGAGTACCAGGTAGTCGGCTACTCGACCAAACCTCTCTTCTGTGAGCTGCCTTTACCACTTGTCTTTACCCTACTCGGGGGTAACCCCCCGACAGCAGTCCCCGAAGCTGGTTGAGTCTTGCGAACTTGTTCACTAGGCTCTGCCAGCTTAAAACCAGCCTTTGCATCTCAGCCCTTGAACCTCAAGATGCCGAGTAGAACCTCCGAGTAGCTATCTGGAAAGTACCTTGGGTTTCCTCTTTCCCGAGTAGCACTTGCTTTCTACTCTGTAACCGAGTAAAAAGACTTAGAGAAATTTCTCAGATTGAGCCTCTGCAGCACAAAGCACAATCCAGCCCTTCGCGCAGCAACTGCACACGTGTCAAGCATCCACGACCTTGTCGTTTCGTTGCCCAGGACACGACCTGCCACGCGTCCAGTTTTCACGCAATGGGCCCACCGGCCGTCATGTCCCATCAAGTGCAGTTATAGGCCACGATTCGGTGGTGGGATCAACTGTGGCCATTACGCGCGTAACCGGCGCTTGGGTGCGTTTCTAGCCGGCCACAGGACCCACCACACGCCACAATCGATCCCACTTCCACGACGGTAACGGTAAACTCGCGGAGGGGATATAAATACCCCCGCCGGTAACTTCCTTTTCCCCTTCCCTCGCACTATTCCTTCTTCGTCTCTTGCTCTTCTCCGCCACCGAGCTCTCCGCCGCCGCGCAAGCTCTCGCGCCGCCGCGGGCTCAATCCACCAACCAACTCCCCTCGAAATCTTCCACTCCTTCCACCCGCAGCCATGGCCAAATCTGGCTGGGCCGGCTCCTCGGTCACAGCGGAAGATTGCGCCTGGCTTGTCAACACCAGGCGAGTCCCTCCCGGCGTGGAGTGCCGGGCGCCGGACGGTGAAATCGTGCCGTCCCCGCGGGAGGGAGAGCGCGTCGTCTTCCTGGCGCATTTCGAGCGCGGGTTCGGATTGCCCGCGTCCGACTTCCTGCGGAAATTCCTCAACCACTTCGGCATCCAGATGCACCATCTGCCGCCGAACGCCGTCGTCTTCCTCGCCTACCACGCCGTGGTCTGCGAGGCCTTCCTCGGCATCCGGCCCACGTGGGAGACATGGCTCAGGTACTTCCACCTGCGCCAGCAATCTACCGGGAAGAAGGACTCCGCGGGCGTCGCCCGCGCCACCGACACCGGCTGCGCCATGATGGTGCAGCGGTCCGGGACGAACCACCCCCGCATCAAGGGGCTGGACTCCGTCAAGCTATGGCAGAAGACGTTCCTCTACGTCAGGAACGTTGCCGCCGCGGAAGGAGCCCCGGTGAACGATAGAATCAACTTGCCCGTTTGGTGCAATCGCGCTCCAATCGGGATGTACTGGAAGGACAAGCCCGTCAACGACGATGACGCCATCGAGATGGAGAATCGACTCAGCTGGCTGAAGGCGGAGGGCCTCAAGAACGACGACCCGGTGGCCTGCTGGATCCAGCGCCGAGTACTTCCCCTGCAGAAGCGCTGCCATCTCATGTGTTACATGGGAGGCCCCCGCAACTGCACCAGGACCACGACCATCGAGATCGACAACATCGACGTTCCCTGGCACGCAAGGAACATCTTGACGACAAGCCTTGGCGATCACTGGCAATACGGGTTCGTCCCGTACAGCCGTACAAAGCCGATTGAGCGGGTACGCCTTTCTTACTTTGCTCTCTGCTTACTCTTTCCGAGTAGATAACTTCCCCTTCTTGCATCAACTAGCAATTGCCTTGCGTTCCGAGTAGGACGTCTAGCCGAATCGCCTTAGGCTTAGTATGCTTTGTGTTTGCACGCCTTGCCGGATAGCCTACTCGAGAACGATTCTTAGGCTTGATGTGCTTTATACCTGCACGCCCTTCCGAGTAATACCTTTCGGCAAACATGCTTAGGCTTAGTATGCTTCGTGTTTGCACGCCTATCCGGGTAGAATGCGAAGTAGATTGCCTAGGCTTTGTGTGCTTTATACCTGCACGCCTGTCCGAGTAGAATTCCTCCCTGGTACTCGGCTAGTCTGTGATTCTTCTCTGCTTTTCAGGTTCTCACTCGCCAGATAATCGAGAGCTGCGAGGTTTTCGAGGGCAACTGGTCTCCTGACCGTGAGGAGGATGATGTGCCCTCTTTTGATGCCGCGGAGCAGCCCAACCTTTCTCGCTCCCCCATTGCTGACAAGCGCGATGCTCTCCGCACTTGGTCTGATGAAGACTTTGATGGTAACCACACTGTCACTCTGTTTGCTTCCGAGAAGCACCAATCCCTCGTGTGCTGTTTCTGATTCTTTCCTCTTTGATTCCCAGATGAAGTTGCTGCGGACAAGGACGACGAGGACGAAGACGAGAACGAGGGCGCTGAGCCCCTAGTCGTCA
Source organism: Alopecurus myosuroides (assembly GCA_028641055.1). NCBI lineage: Eukaryota > Viridiplantae > Streptophyta > Magnoliopsida > Poales > Poaceae > Alopecurus > Alopecurus myosuroides. Next base: position 62,052 of record JAPCYS010002526.1, on the reverse strand, counting down.
AGCCCCTGTCCGTCGCCGCTCCTGAGACCCGCAAACGGGCTGGTAGCGGAGCGCCAGCGCCTCCTGCCAAGCGGAAGAAGCCCGCCGAGAAGAAGGCGGTTGTGAAGAGAACCAGACGAGAGCTCAAGTGCACCACCGCGTAAGCCCTCTTCTCGGTCGTTTTCCTTCTTGCGCGGTACTATTTTCCCCAAATTCCTTCTAATTTCTGGTTTCCCTTTCTCTGCAGACCTCCTATGGACGCGAACGCAGCTCTCGCGTCTGATCATACTAAGGAAAAACCAGTACCTCTGGTCCATCTGGACGATGATGAGGACGACACCACCAACGCTGCTGCTGCCAATCCACAGACCGCCGGTGCGCAAGGAGCAGCGTCTGAACCAGTAGCACAGGACACTACCGTCCATGATGAGAGACCCCCTTCTCCTCCGGCTAGCAATGCCGAGGAGAACCAAGATCAGGAGATGCAAGACAACGCCGCCGCCGAGCGGCCTGAAGCAGAGCAAGAGCAGCCCGCCACAGGGGCTGCTGCACAAGAGAGCCTCGCTGCCGAGCAGCGAGTAGAAGACACCGCCGCCACGGATGCCACTGCTTATCCATTGAGCAGCGTGCAACCGGGCGTGACACCGAGTAGCGCCCAGCCAGGAGCAGCACAAGGCGACGGATCTGCGGCGCCACCAACTGCGCAAGGCCCTACACCACCAACTGCGCAAGGCCCTACACCGCCAACTCCTCCTCGTCGCCGCAGAGTAAAGACGCATCCAGCCCTCCTGCCGGGCGAGTAACCAGGCAGCGAGCCTTGGAAGCTCTGAAGGACGAGGTTGTCAGAAGGGCATCCGAGAAGGAAGCTGCTGAGAAGGCCAAGGCCGAGAAGGAAACTGCTGATAAGGAAGCTGCTGAGAAGGCCAAGGCTGAGCAGAAGAAAGCCAGGGCTGAACAGAAGAAGGCCGAGAAGCAAGCTGCCGAGAAGGCAGTCGCCGAGAAGGCGAAGGCCAAGGCTGACGGGAAGACTGCTGAGGATCCCGAGAAGCAGAAGGTTGAGAAAGAGCAAACAAAGAAGCGGGCCAGAGACCAGAGTACGTCTTCAGGCGGAGCGCTCGTGATCCACGAGTCCGGCCCGATTCCTGCTGCGCTCTCGGCTGATGCTCGCGCTGCTGGCCAGCCTTGCTACCCGGAGTACATGATTGAGGTTAGCCATCAGCACTCAATCGGCTTCCCTCCCAAGGACAAAGCTTTAGCTATCCAGAGGGGAAGGAAAGTTGTAGCCATGAACTCCCCTCCTCCAGATCCAAGCCAACCCCAGTCTGTCAACATTGCTTCTCGTGGAGTCCAAGACAAACCAATAACTTCCAAGGGTCTTGAACAGGTATTGGACACCGTTGGCTTTATTGACGCCAAATGGGATAGCAAGATTCTTGGCGTGGATAAATGGCATGGTCTTAGCCTTGGCGGCATCGACCACATGCGCGTGGACTGGAACAAAGTTGACCTGGGACGCAATCCCATGTCCGTCTCCACCGAGACCGCGACACTCGCAGCCAAGATGTTCTTGCATCGCAAGAATGCCGAGGACATCGAGCAGTCCTACGCAGTAAGTTTTCCTTATCTTTTCGAGTTGAATTTTCTTCTCTTCTACTCGCCTTTCTGCTCCTTTCCATCACTCCCAGTCCCCGAGATTCTAGCCGAGTAGGTGGATACTCTCCGAGTAGCCTCCTACTCGGGTTGAATCTACTCTGCTTTTTCTAACTTGCTTCTTCTCGCTTCTCAGGACAGCGTCCTGAAGCGGACCAATTTATTCCGCCATCTTCTCTGGAACCATTCTATCGCCAGGAGGCGAATTGCTGCTCTAGAGAAGGAAAAGGCAGCTGCGGAGGTAGCCAGCAAGAACGCCAAGGACAGCACCCAGCAGCTGACTGAAGTGCAAGGTACGCTTTTAGCTGTGCGATTCATGCGTTTTTTGTTTACGCTCGCTTATGCTTTCTTATGTGCTATCCTCTCCTTCTCTGCAGAAAAACTGAAGGCCTTAGCAGACGAACATGAGAAATGCCGCAGCTTCGTGGAGAACTCCGAGGCCACCATCAAAAGGCTAGAAGGTAAGCTTGATGTTTACTCGGTTTGACTTTGAATTTTTTCTTCTCTGCTCCTCTGCTAACCTCATCTATCTCTTCGCAGAAGATTACAAGTTGTTTGCTGAGGCACACCAGGATTGTGTCAAGCCAGCGGAGGTGCAGAAACAGCTGTCCGACCAGGCCATTGAGCTGTTGAAGGACCACACCACGGAGACCGAGAAGCTGCAACTCCAGTTGCAAAAGGCACTCCAGGATGCCGTCAAGATTGGCGCCGAGAGGGACAGGGCCATCGCCGAGAAGGCCAAGGCCGAGACCACTTTCAAAGCCAAGGAGAGGGCCCTTGAGCAGGAATGCGAAACCTTAAAGAAGACCAACGCTGATCTCTTTGCTCAGATGGATTCCTTGCGCCTGATCCAAGAAAAGCACATTTCTAACGAGGAGTCCTGGAGGACCCAGCTGCAGCGGCTGCGCAACGAACTGTCCGGTAAGTCTTTTCTTCGCTGCTTCTTTTCTTCTCGGTCGTATTTCTTCTCGGCTTTCCTCTACTCGGTTCTTCTCTTCCCGGTTCTGAAGTTACCACATGCTATTTCAGAGATCTGGCCTCATCTTGATTCCCCTTCTGCGCCTAAGGTGGCCAAGGCCCAAGCAGCTCGCCTTGCAAAAGGTGAGGCAGCAGATACCAGAGCCGGGATCGAGGACAGCTTGCTGGTGCTCAAGGACTATTTCGAACAGCTGGCTGGCGTCGGAATTGACCTGGTGCACGAGGGCTTTGAGCTCCACAGGCTGTTTTGGCCTCATGATGATCGGCCAACCACCATGAAGGGCCTAGCCTTCAAGCTGAAGAATGTGAAGAAGGAGTTGAAGAAGTGGCGTGCCTCGGGCGCCCGTGCTGGTGCAGACGTGATGCTTCTCTGCATAGCGTCCTGGTATGAGAACCTCAACATGCAGCTCGTCCGCGGGAAGCGCAATAATTCCAAGTGGGAGGTAGATCCCGACTGCGTGGCCACACGTAAGCAGATCGCCTATGAGGTCGCGGAGTGTGCTGAGACAGAGATCTTCATCGATGGCCTCCCCGAGCCCGACACCGAGTACGAAGAGGAAGAAGAAGAGGACGGCGCGATAGAATCCGACTTGGAAGGCTTCTTCGAATCTCCTGAGGGCAAGGCCGGGAAGGGGAAGAACGTCGCCGTCGCGAGTAGCGATGAGGACGAGTACGCCCACATCGACACCGCCGCACTCGACTTTGGCACCTCCTCAGGTGCTGCTCTCGACGACACGGTGCCCCCTCCTGGCCAAGCCTCAGGCTCCTCTTCGGCTCCAGGACCCGTCTCGGTGGCCACGGCCACTTCTGAGCAGGCGGCCACCCAGGGTGATGCCGAGATGAAGGAATCCGCCACCGTCCAGACGGGAGCGGATGCCACCCATGCCAGCACCGAAGGAACAGCTGCCACGACCGCCACCGAAGAAGCTGCTGCTAAGACCGCCGCCGAAGAAACAGCAACCAAGGCCAGCGCCGAGAACACTGCCTCCTCATCTTGAAGTCACCTGCACTCTCTTTTACTCGAAAACTTATCAGATCCCCGGGATGCCGGGAACAGATGTAATAGACTATCTTTATTTTGCTTGCTACTCAGTTTTTATGCCCACTCTGTTTATTTCGACATTAATCAAATTGAGCGACGCTGGCTTAATGCCGAGTTGCGTTTCCATGCGAGTCCCGAGTTGCATTTCTTATTCACCCTATCTTTTCATCTCTGCTCTACCCGCGACTTGTCGCTTGTTTGGTATTCGAGTCACAAGAATCAAGTAGTAGGGCTGCAAATACTTAGCCGCTAGAAACAATCATGGTAACGCAGCCCACCACTTAGCCGAGAAGACGAGAACAGGGAACAAAAGCAACAAACAATCTACTCGGTTCCTGCACTCTTTCTTCCTTAGCGATTTTCGTGTGCTCATTGACCTTTTGCTTGTTCTCTTGCTTGCCATGAAGCCGGGTTTCGGACAGCAGCAGAGTCGAAGAGTTGGCATATAGGTTTAAACACAGTACTCAATGCACTTATGAGTTCTGAAGTGAAGCAACCGAATAGACAAAGGAACAAGCCGAGTGAAAACACTTAGAGCAATTTTGGACGAGGGCAGTCCCCGAGAACAATTTCAGATTGCAGAGTAGAATTTCAACTCGGATAAGAGGGTACATACACATCCTTGCTTACGAATGAAAACGACGAAGTAGAGCTACATTCCAGGGACGCTTGGTTTCCTCTCCAGCTTTATCTGCCATGTTCGCCTGCGATGGGCGCACATCTACAAGATAGTACGCGTCATTGTGCAGCGCTTTGCTGACAATGAAAGGCCCTTCCCATGGAGGAGACAACTTGTGCATCCCGGCTGTGCGCTGCACAAGCCTAAGGACCATTTCTCCTTCTCGGAAAACCCTTGGGTTCACCTTTCGGCTATGATAACGCCGCAGGTTTTGCTGGTAGATAGCCGAACGTGACAGAGTCAGCTCTCTTGCTTCTTCAAGCAGATCAACGTCGTCTTCTCGAGCTTCTCTCGCCTCCACCTCAGTGTAGAGGGTTACTCGGGGGGAGTCATGCTCTAAGTCTATTGGCAACACGGCCTCAGCCCCATATACCAAGAAGAATGGCGTGTAGCCGGTTGACCGGTTAGGGGTAGTCCTTAGACTCCACAACACCGCTGGCAACTCTTCTAGCCAACACCCAGGTGTTTTCAGCAGTGGCTCAATCAGCCTGGGCTTGATGCCTGCCAGTACCATCCCATTTGCTCTCTCAACTTGCCCATTGGAGGCAGGGTGCGCGACTGACGCAACGTCTAGTCGGATATGCTTATCTCTGCAGAATCGCACCATTGCCCCCTCTGCAAAGTTGGTGCCGTTGTCGGTGATGATACTGTGCGGGTAGCCATATCTCATGATCACATCCTTCACAAACTTCACAGCTGTGACCCCATCGCACTTCCGAATAGGTTTCACCTCGATCCACTTGGTGAACTTGTCCACCATGACCAAGATATGTGTCATATTGCCTTTAGCCGGCTTGAAAGGACCAACCATATCCAAGCACCAAACAGCAAATGGCCATGTGATAGGAATTGTTTTCAACTCGGAAGCTGGCATGTGAATCTTACTTGCGAACATCTGGCAGCCGGTGCACTTCCTCACAATATCTTCAGCTTGCTGCAGTGCAGTGAGCCAGTAGAAGCCATGCCGAAAAGCTTTCTTGACCAAAGCCCGAGAAGAGGCGTGATGCCCACATTCCCCTTGATGTATCTCCACCAGGATTTCTTCTCCCTCCTCCGGGCTCACACAGCGTTGCAGCACACCAGTGGCACTTCTCTTGTGCAGCACATCTCGGACTATGGTGTAGCCCTTGGACCTTCTCTGAATCTGCCTCGCAGTCACCTCATCTTCAGGTAAAGTGCCGTCCCTTAGAAAGGATAATATGGGCATAGCCCAACTCGGTGTCTCCCGCGTGGGAAACACTGGTTCGTCCAGTTCCATTGGGACAGGCTCTGGCGGTTGCACGGGAGGAGTAGGAGCGCTTCTCTGCAGCCCAGACCGATTGGCGAGAACTTCTTCAATGAATGCGACAGCTTCTGGGTTGAGGGCGGCAGTCCCCGAGTACAGAGTGGCAGTCCCCGAGTAAGGAATGGCAGTCCCCGAGTAGGGAACGGCAGTCCCCGAGTAGGGAACGGCAGTCCCCGAGTAGGGAGTGGCAGTCCCCGAGTAGGGAATGGCAGTCCCCGAGTAGAGGACGGCAGTCCCCGGGTAGGGAATGGCAGTCCCCGAGTAGGGAATGGCAGTCCCCGAGTAGAGGACGGCAGTCCCCGGGTTCTCTGCAGCACTTTCCCAGTCAATCTCCATTGGGTCAGATTCTTCACTTGGCAGAGAAGGAACAAAGATGGATTCCGAGTTGGGGGAAGGCTTGATGGATGGCTTCCTCAAATGCTCCAAGGCAATCCCTGCCGGGATGGACTGCCGAGAAGATCCCAACTTGGATAGCTCGTCTGCTGCTTCGTTCTCTGCTCGGTGAATGTGCTGGAACTCACAGCCTTCGAAAAACCCAGTCATTGACTGCACCAAGAAACGATACGATGCCATGTTGGCATCCAAAGCATCCCAGGTACTCGAGACTTGCTGCACCACCAGATCTGAATCACCATAGCATATAATGCGCTGCACGCCAACCTCCTTTGCTACTCGCAACCCATGCACCACTGCTTCGTACTCGGCTACATTGTTGGATGCCTTGAAATGAATCTGCAGCACGTACTTGAGCTGATCCCGCTTGGGTGATGTAAGCACAACGCCAGCACCAAGGCCTTCTTTCACCTTTGAGCCATCAAAGTGCATTTTCCAATAGTTGGAGACTGGAGCAGGAGGTTCATACTGCATCTCGGCCCAGTCCACAAGGAATTCCGCCAGGACCTGAGACTTGATTGCTTCTCTTCTCGTATACGCGGGAGCGTACGCGGCTAACTCGATTGCCCACTTGGCTACTCTGCCACTCGCCTCCTTGTTTCCCATGATGTCCGAGATGGGAGCAGAACTTACAACCGTGATGGGGTGCTCCTGGAAGTAATGTTTCAGCTTCCTGGCGCCCAGGTACACACCATATGTCATCTTCTGGTAGTGCGGATAGTTTTGCTTGGAACTGGACAGCACTTCACTGAGATAATAGACTGGACGCTGCACACTCTTGCCTTCTTCTTCTCGCTCCACCACTATCACCACGCTGACTACTCGGTTAGTCGCAGCAATGTACAGCAGCATAGGCTCCTTGGGTAGCGGACTAGCCAAGACGGGAGCGCTAGCCAGCATTGCTTTCAGCTCATTGAATGCCACGTCCGCTTGCGGAGTCCAGACAAACTTGTCGCTTTTCTTCATCAGCTGGTACAGAGGCAGAGCCTTCTCGCCCATTCGGCCCAGAAAGCGGCTCAGAGATGCCAGACAACCTGTGAACTTTTGCACATCTTTCAGTGATCTCGGCAAAGACATGCTTTCAATAGCTTTTATCTTAGAAGGATTGGCTTCAATGCCCCGACTAGAAACCAGAAAACCGAGTAGCTTTCCAGCTGGTACACCAAAGGTGCACTTACTCGGATTCAGTTTCATTTTGTACTTGCGTAGGTTAGCAAAGGTTTCCTCCCGGTCGGCAAGCAGAGTATGTGTTTTATTATTCGTTTTGATGACAATGTCATCTACGTACACCTGCACATTATTGCCGAGCTGATCGTGCAAGCATTTCTGCATGCATCTCTGATAGGTTGCACCCGCATTCCTCAAGCCAAAACACATGACACGATAGCAATAAGCCCCGTACGGGGTAATGAAAGCAGTCTTTATTTGATCAGCAGGGTTGAGTGCAATCTGGTGGAAACCAGAGTAGGCATCTATGAAAGACAACAGTTCACAACCAGCAGTGGAATCGATCACCTGATCGATGCGAGGTAGCGGTAAGGGATCCTTGGGGCATGCCTTGTTCAAGTCGGTGTAGTCGACGCACATGCGCCATGCAGTGGCAGCCTTGGGATCTTCCTTTTTCTTCTCGACCATGACCGGGTTGGCTAACCAGTCCGGGTGCAGCACTTCCATGATGAAGTTACTGATCAGCAGCTTGGTGATCTGATCACCGATGGCCTTCCTTCTCTCATCTCCGAAACGCCGCAAAGCCTGCTTCACGGGCTTGGCGTCAGGACGCACATGCAAAGAGTGCTCAACCAACTCCCTCGGGACTCCTGGTAGATCTTCATTGGTCCAGGCGAACACATCCCGATTCTCACGGAGGAAGTGGATGAGCGCGCTTTCCTATTTCTCCGCCAACCCGGCACCAATGATGGCCACGCGCTCGGGAACTCGGGGTCAACCTGGACTGTCTTGGTCTCCTTGGCAGCTTGGAAAGCAGTACCATGCTGAGTACTCGGCACACCTTGTGCGCCAGCTTGTGCGGACTGAGCCATGGCCACCACCTCGTACATCTTCTTCTTCTCGGCAGCAATCACCATCGATTCCGCCAGCTGAGAGCTAGCAGAGGCACACTCCATGGACTTCTTGTAATCTCCCGAGATGGTGATAATGCCATTGGGGCCGGGGATCTTCATCTTCAGATAAGCCACGTGTGTAGAGGCCATGAACTTGCTCAGAGCAGGCCTGCCGAGTAGAGCGTGGTAAGGGCTCTGATGATCCACCACTTCAAACTGCAGGCGCTCTGTGCGGCAGTTCTCCCGAGTACCGAATAGCACATCAATCCACACTCGGCCAATCGGGTTGCATGAGATCCCGGGCACAATGCCATGGAAAGTGGTCTTGCTAGGCAGCATCATGTTCTCGGCCAGGCCAAGCTTCTCGAGTGTGTCCTTGTACACGATGTTGATGCTGCTGCCGTTGTCGATCAGCACCTTGCTGAACCTCACATTCTTCTCGGGGCCCAGGAAGGTAGGATCCAGCACCAAGGCATAGGTACCCGGATTGGGCATCACCTTGGGGTGATCTGCCCGAGTCCACCTGATCTCCTGGTCACACCAATACATGTAGTGAGGAACAGCCGGAATCACTGCGTTGACCTCCATGGCCCGCCTGTGCTGTGACTGCTTGTCGACTGCCTCAGAAGTGAAGATCATATAGCTCTCATGGTGCTCTTGGTACTGGTTGGAGCCATTGCCCCCATTGTTGCCATTGTTGCCATTGTTGTTGCCCTGATAGTTGTTGTTGCCTCTGTTGTTGTTGTTGCGGTTGTAGTTGTTGTTGTTGCGGTATCTCTCATTGTTGAAGTTCCGGTTGGCTCCTAAAGCCACCTGGTTGACATTCTCTCTTCTCGGGTACACTGGCGGCCGAGCTGCGGGTGCGCGAGTAGGCTGAACAGTGGCATTGGCGGCTGGCAGAGGAGGAGGAGGAGGCAAGCCATCACTCTTGATCACATCCCACCACTCGCACTGCCGAGTAGTGTGGTTAGCGGGCCTCGAGGGATGATGAGTGTGAAAGCTGCATGGGCCATCCTTCATGTCATCGAAGACAAACTTCTTCGGCTGCTCGGAGTTCCCGCTACCCGACTGCGCAGTACGGAACGGTTTCTTGTTGCCCTGGCCCTGGTTCTGGTTTTGCCCGTAGGCTCCAGCAGGTTTCTGCCTTTGGCCACCACCGCCTCCAACATTCACTGCATTCACCTCTTCGGGATCATACCGAGTATCTACTCGGCGCTTGTTGCGGAACTCGTTGCGCTTGCTGCTGTTGAAGTTTCTTCTCGGCTCAGAGGAGTCCATCAGTGGCTGAGTAGGATCTCCGAGTGCGTACTGATCCGCAATCTTGATGGTCTCGGCCAGGGTGTTCGGCATCTCCCTCTGCAATCTTTGCCAAAGCATGCTGCCGTGTCGGCAACCCTGCGCAAACCAAGTGATGGCCTGTGCTTCATTCACACCCTCACAAGTGTTCCTCAAGGTGCTCCACCGAGTAAGGTACTCGCGGTCCGTCTCATCTTCTCGCTGCCTGCAAGCCGACAGCTGCTGTGGCCTATTCGGCCTCTTGTAGGTGCTGGTGAAGTTGCTGACGAAGGCGTCCGAGAAGTCCAGCCAGCAGTTAATGTTGTGCTTGGGCAAGTTGTTGATCCAAGTGCGAGCTGGACCCTCTAGCATCTGTGGGACGTACCGCACTGCCCATCTCCTGTTGCCACCCGCAATGTGGACCGCGGTGACGTAGTCATTGAGCCAATCTTCGGGCTGAAGGGAATATGCCCGAGAGGCAATAATAAAATGGTTATTATCTTATTCCTTGTTTATGATGAATGTTTATTTCTCATGCTAGAATTGTATTAACCGGAAACGTTGATACATGTGTGCTTAATAAACAAACAATGGTTCCTAGTAAAGCCTCTCTTTTAACTAGCTCGTTGATTAATAGATGATCAAGGTTTCCTGATCATGAACATCGGATGTTATTAATAACGGGGTCATGTCATTAGAAGAATGATGTGATGAACATATACCCAAAGAGAATATAGCAATGCGATCAAGTCATTTAGTTTACATTGTTATATCAAACACACGAAGTAACTTATTCCTTATACCATGAGATCATGTCAATCACTGATACCGGAAGAGTGCTTTGATGGCATCAAACGTCACACCGTAACAGGGTGACTATAAAGGTGTCGTTGAGTATTCGGAAAGTATTAGTTGAGGATCATGGATCAAGAGTGGGATTTGTCCATCCAAATGACGGAGAGATATACTCTGGGCCCTCTCGGTGATATCACATCGAAACCGCTTGCAAGCACGTGATATGATCACAAGGATGTTATATCACGGGAACAAGAAAAGAGTACTTGTCGGTAACGAGATTGAACAAGGTATGGTTGATACCAATGATCGAATCTCGGACAAGTAAAATATCGCGAGACAAAGGGAATAGTTCACGACGTTGTTGGTTCACACGATCACGAGAGTCATCGTTGAATATATAGGAGTCATCACGGATCTCCAGATCCCGCTGTTGATTATTGATCGGAGAGGAGTCTCGATCATGTCTATCTTATTCACGAACCGTAGGGTGACACACTTAAGGTTCGATGACGCATTTGAGAGGATACGGAATATCGAAGAATATTTTGGACAGCACCGAAATTGTTTCGGGGAAAATTGAAATAGTTCAAGGGGTTTTTCGTCGAATGGTTGTTAATAGAATTAACAAATGATTCGAGGTGCTATATGCAAAAGTTTGTTAATAGAATTAACAAATGCTGAAATAAAGAAATAAAAAGGTTTTATTTATTTATTAAAAGAAAACCTTTGGATTTTCCAAGTGGGAAATTATGGGAGCATGAGTGGGTGTGAGTGGAGCTTCCACTCACATGAAGAGGGAAGAGGTGGGGGCACCACCATGGCTGGCCGCACCCCACCTTTGGGCTGCCTCCCTCTCCCTATAAAAGGAGGGTGAGGGCTCCTCCTCATTCACACACTTGGCCACTTCCCTTTCCCTCCACCCGCTGCTCCATTTCATGGTCTCCGGCTTGGCGAAGCCCTGACCGTGGGATTCTTCACCACCACCACGTCGTCGTGCTGCTGGAGTTCCGAGGGATCCTCTACTTCCGCGCCCCGCTGGAACGAGGGAACGGAGGTCGTCATCAACCGTACGTGTGACCGATCACGGATGCACCGCCGGATTGCGGTGCCATCTTCTCGCTATCGGGATCGGTGTGAGTACGACTACGCCAACAACGAGATTTGATCTCGTACCACTTTGAGTCTTCGAGGGTATGTGTTCTCCTTAACCCTCTTGTTGCCCGTTGCACTTCGTCTCCTAGATTAGATCTTGGCCTTTCGGGTATCTCTCGCGTAGGAAAATTTTTGTTTTCTATGCTACGTTACCCTTCAGTGGTATCAGAGCCGGATCTATGCGTAGATGTTTTGTACGGGTAGAACACATAGGTGTATGTGGGCGTTGATGATCATGTTATTACCTCCTTGATTATTTTATGATCTTAGTGGCATAGTGGGATGAAGCGGCCCGGACTAACCTTACATGTCCACGTACATGAGACTTGTTCCACAACTGACATGCAACTTGTATTGCATAAGTGGCTTGCGGGTGTCTGTTTCTCCTACTATAGTTAAGATCTAATCTATGAAGGGTTGCTAAAAATATGTTTATCAACGTTGTGGTTGATGTTCGTAGGTATGAACGGTTCTATCCTCGAAAGCCCTAAGCCACGTAAAATATGCAAAAATAAACTAGAAGCGTCTAACTAGTTTTTGCTGGGCATGTGATGTGATATGGTCAATATTACAAATTTGATTATGAGATGATCTATTTTGTAAATTATTGATATACCGGAAGGTATCCATATGGTTGTCTTCTTATTGATGGACAATCAAGTTTGGGGTACCGTGGTACTTGGTACCATGCCGGTGGAATGATTGAGATCATACCATAATGCACATGATGGAGATCAAGTGCAAGAAGGACCATATCATATCACGTTATCCTTTCATGTGATGTCTGTGATGTTAATCCTTTTATGCATCTTGTTTTGCTTAGATAACGTTGGTAGCATTATAAGATGATCCCTCTCACTTAATATCAAGATAATAATGTGTTCTTCCTTAAAGTATGCACCGTTAAGAAAGTTCGTCGTTTCGAGACACCACGTGATGATCGGGTGTGACAGACTCAACGTTCGCATACAACGGGTGTTTTCAAGCCTAGCATGTACAGACATGGCCTTGAAACACACGCAATACTACGGTTCTACTTGGCGAGCCTAGCATGTACAGACATGGCCTCGGAACACGTAACCGAAAGGTAAAGCATGAGTCATATGGATGATATGATGAACATGTCGATGTTCGCCTTTGAAGCTACATCATCTCACGTGATGATCGGTTTTGGTGTAGTGAATTTGGTTCGTGTAATCACTAAAGACGACTAAGAGGGATGTTGTTTTTGAGTGGGAGTTCATGGTTTAATTTTTGAATTAACTTGAACTTATTTATCATGAACAACCAATCAAAGTGAATTTGCACAAATTGTAGTATTCATTGGCATCTATAATTACCTTACACTTAGATTGTTAATTGAGATATAACTGTTATGATCTGGTAAATACCATTTAAGATTGGTACCGTATTAGTGAAATTTAAAATTGAGTCCTATTGTAGATTTTTGGTATTTCCTACCTAGCTCCATGTGGTTAATGATTGATTAATCTAGAGAGCAAATAATTCCTACTTAGAATCCAGAGTCATGGTTGCTTCCGTATTACTTTATCTTCAAAAGAATGTTTTGTTGATCAAGGTGATTTAGGAACTGAAAAGAGTTGTTTTCAGAAACAATCAAGTGAAAGATATATTGATATCTAGAAACTTATTTGTAGCAACATGACTGAGTATAATTTAGCGTGACAATATTTGCTTATATTATCTGAATATATGCAAATTTAGCGTGACAATGTTTGCTTATATTATCTGAATATATGCAATGATTGAAGACGCTAGGCGTTTGAATATTCCAAGAAATTGGATGCTAAAAATTATCCTCTAAATTCCTTCCTTCGAGCTATAGTAGCTTAATCATAAAATTGTTATGATGGGATGGATTAGAAGTATGGGTAAAGTAGTTTACCTTACTTGGAGATTGCTAAGAGTGGAATCTAGAAGAATGCTATTAATATGGTGATATTAGTAGAACAATCAAACTCAAAGTATGACTCAATGGGTGATAGTATATGACTAACACGCCAAAGAAAATGAGCTAGTAAGACTAGCATTGTTTGATGTTGAATGATTCTTCTATAAAGGAAAGGGAATATTGAAAATAGAATTACAAAAAGATATATGGCAGAAAAAGAAGATAACTGGAAAGTCCAGCTCAGGAGTATATACTTGATGTACAAGATATAGATGTATTACTAGTTAACAAAGTATTTTTGGTATTTTGATACCACATTGGTTGGTATGAGTTGTCATACAAAGCAACACAATGAAAGAAATACAAGGGCCTAAAAGGAACTAGTAATAGATGTGGAATCGATTATGACAAGAACATAAATAAAGTGTTATTGAGTTCATTGTCGTATCGAACCAACCAGTCGAGATTTATTTGAAGAACTTAATAATTTGTTATTTTGTTCTAGTCTTTTGTGAGAACAAATGAGATTGTTCAAACTATGATCATATTCCATAATTAATGGATATGTTAATATAAATCATGTTGGTAAAGTAAACATCTATAAGACTGAATGCTAAACGTTGCAAGACGTAAAAGATTTTCACTTAAATTGTGACACCACCATTTTAGTTCATATCGGAAAGGAAAACATGAAGGAACTCCATATTGATGGACTTCCGGAGTCATTTTGTTTTGAGTAAATTGACGCTTGTGAGACCTCTTCCAAAAGATGACTAGAATTCCGTTCATAGGCCAAAGTAGAATGGACGACTAATTTAGTGGAGATTATACATATTGATGTATATAGTCCATTATGTGTAGTCATGTATGGTGGATTAATTTTTCCTTCATAAAATTCTGTCGATGATTTAAGTAGATATGTGAGTATATCTATTTAAAGGGAACAGAGTTTGACATTTTGAATTGGTTCAAAAGGTTGTTAATATGAAGTTAAAATCAATGTAACAAGATAATCAAGTATTTATGATTGGATCATAAAGGATAAAGTTTGAGTTACAAGTTTAGCAAAATATCTGAGAAGTTGCAGAATTGTTCTACAACTTATACTTCTCGAATACCCCACATTAGATTGGAGTATTCAAAAGACAAAATCAAACCCTGTTTGACATGGTAAGATTAATAAAATTGCCATTATAATTTTGTAGTTTATACATTAAGGACAACCGCTTTTACACTGAAAAGAGCACCATCATGATCCGTTGAAATTGACAACATATAAGATATGGTTTGGGTAATGACCCGAATTGTCATTTTTCTTAAGTTTTGGTATGCATAGCATGTGTAAAATGTTTACAACCAAAATAGGATAAATATATGTTTATAAGGTTATCCCAAATAAAACATTGGGTATTTCTCCTATCACCGAACCAAAAGACAAATGTTGTTTGTCAGAAAGGGTTGATTTCTCGAGAAAGTAGTTCTTGCGAAACAAGTGAGTGGGAGCACAGTACAAACTCAACGAGGTTAGAGAATCTTCGTTATCATGTCAAGAGTAGCACAGCACTGGAAGTAGTTCCGGGGTTTACTATTTTGACTAAGTAGAAGACACTACAAATGTTGTAGAAACTTCAAATGAGTTTGCGAACTGTACCAGAAAAGTCCAAAAACTTTGTACTTAGAACAACTTGTGGTTTAAGTGTAAAGTGTTGTTTTGACAACAAAAGGACCTGAACCTTATAAAGGAAGCAAATGATGGGCCCTGGCTTCGTAAAATTTGACTATGAGTCATTATATCCGCCATAGTATCCTTGTATGAATATCAAGTATGTGACTTGGTAGTCCTTTCGATAGGCATGATGCCTAACGATAGCAAAAGGGTCTATATAGCGACAAAGACATGGATTTTACATCCTTTGAAAGTTGTACTTATCGAAAAGTTGTTTTCGACGAAGTTCAAAGAGTTAACTACTACAAGATTTTGATCTTCTGTAGTGATGCTTTAGTCTTTGCGGATAGTTCTAGCAAAAGGTTACATATTATGATATGGCAGTTGAATAACAAAACCAACTCTCCTCTCAAGGAAGTTTTATCAAGGATGTGTACTTGACACAGTCTGAGAGTTTTGCAAAATTCAAAAAGGTTGCTAGAAAGGTATGCACACTTCAATGGTTAAAGTGAGCATAACGAAGTTGAAATCTTTACCTTAATGAAGTTATCAAAAGAGTTTGATTCCATCATGAACGATAAAGATGCTTGTAAAGTTACAAGAAATTAAGTGGGAGCGCTATGACATATTTCCAATACTTTATGTAGTTGACATATGGTTGATTGGAAGATATGTATTTTAAATTAACACGGTTAATATTTTCGATTTCATATTGATGAAAGGCTTAGAAGATATTGGGCATCGATATCTATAAAAGATGGATTGACGCACCTGATATGATTGAAGCCAAATTACATAGATGAAATATTGAAGTAAGTCAATATGAAAATGACATGAAGGAGTTCTTGTCACATGGAAAATAATTGAGCAAGATTCATGTGTTTTGACACATGATGAGCATCATTGAAATTGAGATTTCTAAGTCATGTTTCCATGCTATGTACACAACCAGATGAGTCCTATGCTATAAAATGTTATAGTAGGATAATTCATATGATGATTAGACAACAGTGGGAGAGATCCTTGTGTCATTTTAGAAATGCTAAGGATATGTTTTCCTATAGTAATGACAAAATAATAGTTGTAAGATGTTACACTAATAGTCTTGTCATTTATTCAAGTAATTTTATCTCAATTAAAATATGTGATGAAGGGTAGCACAATAGGAAGGAAGAAAGTTCCATGCTGGATTTGAAAGAGTTTCAAAATTAAAATATTGTGACAGATACTACAACAAAGGCTAAAGTATATCGTTGTGTTGACAACTGATAATAAGCGTATTTTGTGTCAAGGAGTTCTTTATTGAACTTGGTGAATTTCCAAGAATGCTGAAACTATGAAGCTACATTTTCACAATGTTAGTAACATCGGTTTAAGCTGAGGAATTAAGGTATCACCGGAACTTGGTGAGTTTCCAAGAATGCTAACACTATGAAGCTACATTTTCACAATGTTAGTGACATCAGTTTAAGCTGAGGAATTAAGTTTTCACGAATTGACTATATATACAAAGCCATCTCATTAGAGAATGAGTGATGCGTGTAGACGCAAAGAACATGCAAATACAATAGGACCTGAACAGTTCAGATCTTTTTGATGATGTTTACCACATGCGAAGCATGGTAATAACACTGGTACGCCATATGTGTTAAGTGCTTACAGACTAGATTATTGACTCTAGTGCAAGTGGGAGACTGAAGGGAATATGCCCGAGAGGCAATAATAAAATGGTTATTATCTTATTCCTTGTTTATGATGAATGTTTATTTCTCATGCTAGAATTGTATTAACCGGAAACGTTGATACATGTGTGCTTAATAAACAAACAATGGTTCCTAGTAAAGCCTCTCTTTTAACTAGCTCGTTGATTAATAGATGATCAAGGTTTCCTGATCATGAACATCGGATGTTATTAATAACGGGGTCATGTCATTAGAAGAATGATGTGATGAACATATACCCAAAGAGAATATAGCAATGCGATCAAGTCATTTAGTTTACATTGTTATATCAAACACACGAAGTAACTTATTCCTTATACCATGAGATCATGTCAATCACTGATACCGGAAGAGTGCTTTGATGGCATCAAACGTCACACCGTAACAGGGTGACTATAAAGGTGTCGTTGAGTATTCGGAAAGTATTAGTTGAGGATCATGGATCAAGAGTGGGATTTGTCCATCCAAATGACGGAGAGATATACTCTGGGCCCTCTCGGTGATATCACATCGAAACCGCTTGCAAGCACGTGATATGATCACAAGGATGTTATATCACGGGAACGAGAAAAGAGTACTTGTCGGTAACGAGATTGAACAAGGTATGGTTGATACCAATGATCGAATCTCGGACAAGTAAAATATCGCGAGACAAAGGGAATAGTTCACGACGTTGTTGGTTCACACGATCACGAGAGTCATCGTTGAATATATAGGAGTCATCACGGATCTCCAGATCCCGCTGTTGATTATTGATCGGAGAGGAGTCTCGATCATGTCTATCTTATTCACGAACCGTAGGGTGACACACTTAAGGTTCGATGACGCATTTGAGAGGATACGGAATATCGAAGAATATTTTGGACAGCACCGAAATTGTTTCGGGGAAAATTGAAATAGTTCAAGGGGTTTTTCGTCGAATGGTTGTTAATAGAATTAACAAATGATTCGAGGTGCTATATGCAAAAGTTTGTTAATAGAATTAACAAATGCTGAAATAAAGAAATAAAAAGGTTTTATTTATTTATTAAAAGAAAACCTTTGGATTTTCCAAGTGGGAAATTATGGGAGCATGAGTGGGTGTGAGTGGAGCTTCCACTCACATGAAGAGGAAGAGGTGGGGGCACCACCATGGCTGGCCGCACCCCACCTTTGGGCTGCCTCCCTCTCCCTATAAAAGGAGGGTGAGGGCTCCTCCTCATTCACACACTTGGCCACTTCCCTTTCCCTCCACCCGCTGCTCCATTTCATGGTCTCCGGCTTGGCGAAGCCCTGACCGTGGGATTCTTCACCACCACCACGTCGTCGTGCTGCTGGAGTTCCGAGGGATCCTCTACTTCCGCGCCCCGCTGGAACGAGGGAACGGAGGTCGTCATCAACCGTACGTGTGACCGATCACGGATGCACCGCCGGATTGCGGTGCCATCTTCTCGCTATCGGGATCGGTGTGAGTACGACTACGCCAACAACGAGATTTGATCTCGTACCACTTTGAGTCTTCGAGGGTATGTGTTCTCCTTAACCCTCTTGTTGCCCGTTGCACTTCGTCTCCTAGATTAGATCTTGGCCTTTCGGGTATCTCTCGCGTAGGAAAATTTTTGTTTTCTATGCTACGTTACCCTTCACGGGCTTGGTGCTACCATTGTAGCTCTTGGTGCCTCTTGCGAGCTGGAAGCCCTTCACGGAAGGCTCGTTCATGATGCGCGGGCCAAAGCACTCGGGGCCGGGAGGACCCGTGCTCTCAAGCCGCGCCGACAAGCTGATACGGTCCAACTGGTGCCTTGCATCTCCAGGCGCCAACACGCGCTCACCAACGCGGTCATGAATATCATAACCAGCCATCTCCATAGCCGAGTAGCCATCATCATACCTATCCGCCTGCATAGCTGCGGGCTGCTCCACCGGGTTGGCGACTGGTGCCACTGGGCGCGGCTGCTGCCTTTGCCGAGTAGGCTGAGCTGCGGGTTGCCGAGAAGTACCCGGACGCGCGGCTTCTCGGGCACGGCTTTGAGCTTGATGGGCTTGAGAGCCTGCTCTTGCAGCGTTGTGTTCCTGCCCGGGCTGCTGCGGCACAGCAACCTGTTTCGCGGCAGCAGCCGGGTCATACACCTGCATTTGCCTGTCTCTACCCGAGCGCCCGCTGCGGCTCTTCTCGCGGCTAGGATGTGGAGACGAGGCCTGATCGTTAGATCTAGCCGCGTGCGAGTGAACCACTTGCGAAGCTCCAGCTCCCGGGTTGGCCTTCCGGAACTCCTCGTTCTGCCTGGCAGCCTCCAACACCAACTCGTTGAGCCTCTCCTGCTGCCTGAGACGCGCCTCTCCATCTAGGCGCGGCAACTCGGCAGCCACGGCCTGTGCAGCTCTGAGCGTCTTGGCGGGTGTGCTGTACCTTGGCCTTGTGAAGGTGTTTGCGGTGGCGGACAGCGCGGGCTCCTCCGCAACCGTCGCCATCTCGGCACCCAGGTTGCGCCGCGTAGCGCCCACTCTGCTGGGCCTCCTGGCGACTGGCGTGAAGCCGTGAGCCTTGTTGTACTCGAGCTGGTCTAGACTCAGCTCAAGCCTGATCTTCTCCAACTCTGCCTGCTCGGCAAGCAGCTCCTGGCGTTGCCGCTCGAGCTGCTCCCTCGCGGCTAGGAGCTCGATGTCGGTGGGAGTGGGCATACCGGTTCGCGCAGCAGACGCAGGGATGACCGTAGACGTGGAAGGCGGCAAGTTGCTCTCCTTCTCGTAGGGCCGGTGGTTCCTGCCACCAGCGGGCGGGTCGTCAACCTCCTCGACGACGGCCGCAGCGCCAGTAGCAGCTGCGCCAGCGTTTGCCTCCAAACCCGTCACCATCACCTCAGCGCAGCATGCGGAGCCGCATGCAGGCCTTCCACGAGCAGTAACCACCGCGGGAGGATCCTCCGCGTCATGCACCAGCTCGGGGTAGGCGCTGTTGGCGACGGTGGCGACGTAGACGAGATGCGAGCCGAAGGAGATCACCGAGCCGCCCTCGGGCATGGCCATGCCGCCGAAACAGCCGGCGTTGTCGATGACGAAGTCGAAGGAGCCGAATCTGTGGATGAGGCCACAAACTACGCGCTCCGCTGATGAAGATCCCGTCCGAACATAAACTCCAGCCAGCGCCGCTGGTTGCCCCACGGTGGGCGCCAACTGTCGTGGTGGTGTCACGGCAGATGCCATAGGATGGCTAAAGATGTGGGGACGATGGACGCTGGAGGTGTCCGGGGAGGGATCACGCGACGAGTAGCCGCGTGAGGTAAGATCCACGCAACACAAACAACACGATGTACCCAGGTTCAGGGCCCTCGTGAGGAGGTAAAACCCCTACTCCTGCCTTTCTCTATGTATTACGATGTCTCTCCGAGTAGCCACAGTACAAATGGTATCTCTACCGAGTAGCCTCTCTCTCTCCTCTCCGAGTAGAGCTAGGTCAAGAACTTAGGGTTTCTAGGGTTCACTATGAGCATGTGAGAGCCTGCCTCGCGCAGGAGGCGGCGGGGCACCTTATATACATGGTGCCCAGCCGGATACGTCCAAATCTAGACAAGTGTCGACATAGTGTGCACATCGTCCTTTCTCCGAGTACCCGCTGACAGCTTTGGTTCCTAACCTTGGCTGCTTCTGTAAAGTCGTTGGGCAAAACTAGGGGACAGACTGGTATCACTGTACCTAGGCACAGAGTAGGCCCCCCTTATCCTGCCACTGCCTGCTTCCATGCTGTCACTGTCAGGCAGGCCGGCCCCAGGTGAACAGTAGTTCGAATGCTGCCAAGTACGGACCCAGGATACGCGGGATCCTGTGTCAGAACGGCTCCTTTGACTTTCTGGCCCGAGTAGATTCCCGCCAATTGTTCCCGCCAATTGTACTCGGGCCAACCCTTTTACTCGAAAGGATAGAACTTGATTGATACCTCCTTCCGGTCATCTTGAGGTGAGACCGAGTAGCAGTCGACCGGGTAGCGAGTACCAGGTAGTCGGCTACTCGACCAAACCTCTCTTCTGTAAGCTGCCTTTACCACTTGTCTTTACCCTACTCGGGGGTAACCCCCCGACAATACATGTCTTTACCTGCAGTAGATCATATGTGTTATGTAGGACGGAAAAAAATTCAAATTCTGCTATGTACACCAATAGTACCTTGCCTTGTCGGTACCTTGCTAGAAGCACCCATGGATATTTTGGTCGATACATTCATTGAACTCAGCCGCTTAGACTGGAGATGGCACTTGAAAACATGTACGAAAATCTATCAACTTGACTTAGAGGAAGAAGTGGCAGGGGTAGGTCATCTGTCTCTTCCAACATAATCATCGGGCTTAACTTTCCTTACTTTCCCAACCCTGCTAGTGTAAAAACAACTCTTTTGTTTTGAGACTATCTAGTCGCTATTGTTTGCGGGAATAGGAAGTAAGCCGGCCCCCAAACCCAAATCGGCGAAGAACAAATAGAATTTACTAAAAAAAAGCAGGCTAACAGGGGTATTCCTGCATATGAGAGGTTGATAATTCTGCAAAACACTCCACCGCAACCATCGCCTCTCCCAACCCTAGCCGTCCGTGTGGACCTAGAAGTCCGTCATACGATACTTCCACTTCGTACGTGTCGATACAAATAGAGGTGCTACACACGTAGCACCTAGAGAGGCTGCCGAGTAGAGTTGTTCGTGAGAGTGATGGGATCCGACATATTGTACGCCTACCATGTCCCGACCCGCTTCACCGAGACTGCACAGCACGTCTAGTGTTAACCTCGTGATCTATAACTGCATCTATTTCCTGGCTTTACGTGGTAGAAAATTTTGATTTGCGCTAGTGTAGGCTACCCATATTGCCTTCAAGAGCCCATTTTAAATCATGATTTGATACCAATCCCGGATTGGCAAGGTTTTACCGCTCTAATTTTGAGGGTCGAATGTGCCCATATTTAACTCATTGGCGAAGAAGGACCACAACTTTGCGTTGTAGGAAAAATCCACAAAGAAGCGGTTGGTTGTTTCAAGGTTCCTTTGACATAGTGGGAAAATATATGTATTATCCCATTGTCACAATAGCAATCAGTACCTTGTTCAGCAACAAAGTTTGTATGAAGAATTTGCACGCTGGCGCCCACCCTTTCTAGATGATCTGCTCGTGGTGGAAGCACCCAAGAATTGAAGTCGGTAAGCTGAGCTAGCCGAATAACAATCCTTCTTTCTAAATTTCCAGGATATATCATTTTCCTCTTCTGAAAATTGCACATGATCAATTAGCGCAGCTATCCGCAATAGTTGAGACACATGATCAATATTGTGGTGATTTCAAAGGTCTTTCAGACATTTTCCATTGGAGAGGGTGTGTTTGATTTTTTTTTGTTTTACTAACCAAAATCTTGAAGATTTGAGGTGCAATTTATCTCGACACCTGATTATGAAGCCATCCGTCATACCATAATAGAGCTTTCTGCCTGTTGCCTAGCTGAATTTTTGTTACTACTACGAATATGGCCTTTTCCAAATATTTGCATGGGGTGACCATCTGATAGCAAGGCTTGTTAGGAGCTTTACATTTTTTTTTCCAAAACCATCGAAGTCAATGAGCTTTACCAAACAACATTACGAAGTGCACTCCCAGCTCGCCCATCTCTATTGGACAACAAACGACCACCCAGCTGAGCCTACACTTCCTCCATTTGCATTGGCCTGTCAGACCATAGCCATGCACACCAACGACGGTCGAACTCCTTTTTGATCCATGTCGGCATATCATTGGCTGTCATGAGGTATACTTATAGGGAGATAATACTAAGCTGAGTATCTCAAGTCTGTCATCCTTGCTCATGAGGTTAGCTTTCAAGGTAGCCATGACCGGAGGCGGATATAGGGCTATGGCGAGTGGTGTTGGACGAAACCTAGATCTGATATGGGTGGATCTCCCATTCCGCGTAACCAGATTTTCTTTGCTGTGTGGTAGGGACGGATCCGATAGAGGGTCGTCCCTATGCTGTCGCCGCCTTTCCCTCTACTGGCCCATGGCTGCAGGTTGGGTTCGGTACGAAAGATCCAACATAGTGTCGATCGGCAGCGAGGGGGCTACTACTCGACGTGAATGAAGGCGGCGGTCCTAGGACTTCTCTTGTGACAAGATGAAGATATGCATGACGCCCGTCCTGCTTAATCTGGCCAGAGTGTCAGGTTCCGGAAGGCTGTGCCGGCGAATTCACATGGGCGCGTTATGCGTGGAGATTGCTGGATCAGGTGGGATTCGGTCGTGCCTATTGGTTATCTTTTAAGGAGGGAGCGGTGTGAATCTCTGCCATCCGTTGCTATCACTGGATATGTTTGGTTCCATGGTGAAGTCAGATACGGAGAATGTCATGGAACCGGGATTTGAGGACTAGTAATGGCAATCGGAGCCTTTGAGCCGATGAGGAACGTGCTTGCAGTTTCGGGTTTCGTAGCAGCGGTATGTAAGTGGGGGTGAGACCAGAGATGAAGTTCAAAATCTTAACTTTCAGGGAGAAAATTCAAGGCCTGAAATTAATTGGTACAATGACTTTGTTGAAGACATTGTTTTGAGAGTAGAGACTATCTTCAGGGTGAAACCCTAAGATCTAAGATCGGGCTATGACCATATGGTCACTGTTTTTTTCTTGGAGACGTCACTTTTGGAGAACTTGGACTTTAGGGGTTGTCTTGGTGGTGGTTGTGCTGCTGCTGCAAGAATCAGAACTTTTGCGTCTTTTTTTATTTGCATCTGTAGTGCCATTAAAGCAAATACAATAAGGTGACATAAGCAGGCTATAAGGATTTAAGTATTATATCTTTGCTTATGTGTAGGAGAGAGATGATGAGAGAGAAGCAAAGCTGGCTACTAGTTAGTAGCCAGCTGCAGCACGTGCTCCTAGCCACTATGTGAGATTGTAAAGTGGGCCATATGTTGATAAAGTATTGCATGCATATAGCCAACTATTGTACAAGTTGACTATAAGCTAACTATATGTGACGTGGCAATGGCATATAGCCAGCAGCCGGCTGTATTATTAAAAATGCTCTTAGGGTTCTGTGTTGTTGCGGTGAACTAATATCTTCACGATATTATAAAAAAAAGCATATCGATAGAGGTTGCCTATGGATAAGTCCCGTGGCAAGAAGTAGGTCATCACGCTAGAAAAGTAACCCCTCCCTCGTGTCTTCAGTTCTTTGCAATCTCAAACTTTGCTTCACATCAGTTCTTTGCAATCTCAAGTTTTGCTTCAGTGCATCAGATCATCAGAAGGAGGTAGCTGGCTGCGGTATATTGATCCACCGGAGAGAAGAGACGAGCACAAGACGTAGCTACCAAAAGTGCTTAAGAGAACAGTCACAAAACCAACGATCTTCGATTTACACATCATCTTCACGAGGAAACTTGATAAGCTTGAAGGTACCTAAACTGTAAAACAAGCTCAAATAAATTCAGGGGAAACCAAATACTTTTTCAGTGGACTCATGTAGGTTGGCAAATAAAGCATCATTGGACAGTGTCGGCAAGGTGGTGCTCAATAACTATGTTAGTGTAATGAAAGTTTCCCAATCCGTTCTCTCATTCTTTGGGCTCCATAAAATCCAGTGCTCTCAAAATGAACATCTCAGGCTGCTGCATGTAAATCTATTGATAGAACAAGCCCTAATATGCTAAGAAATCTCATGGTTGCTACAAGATTGGGAGGGAGGGGGGGGGGGGGGGGGACTCAGCTCTTTCAAAATACAAGTCATGACATGAGAAAGCTCTAATTCATCTGTAATACTTAAGATTCAACTAGAATTACAGTAAGATATCTGAACTGAAGCTGTACTAATGGCTGCTTCATCAGGAAAACAACAACCAACATGTTGTTTTAGTTACAGGATTACTACAGAAAAAGAAAGGGAATATGTTAGGCAATCTTTTCATCAGTACAAGCGCCAAAAAACGTGCAGCTAATCTTACTGTTGGGAAATGTACTGATTATGTGGAACAATGAAATCACATGTTTGCACATAATCGTGATATGCTCCAGCCCTTTTGCTCCCACAATAAATCACACACCATCACAAATCATTTCAGAATCCATATCCTAGGGCTGTTCGCGGAAACACTGAATTAGACCAATTAAAATGGAGCAAAGGCTGAAAGGTCAAATGATCCCCTAACATGCATCAAGTCAGAATCAACTTGGAGGTCAAGCTAACTAAATGAAGAAACACCCACAATACTTGCTAACGGTACGCCAATTACTATCACCACTGCCATTGCACACCCCAACCCAAGAAAGCATCTTCCATAAGTATCACCACTGCCTTTGCCCCCTGATGCGCCTGGCAAGATGTATGTCCTCTAGCTCTGTAGCAGCAAAGAAAAAAAATCAGTTGAATAGAAACAACAACGATGATAATGATTCTAGTGACGTCTATTTGTTATGATAAAATAATACGTTAAGGAGGAAATAAAAATTCTTATTTGAGATTATGTTTGTATACCCAATATAGGAATAAACATGTCATCCCACCTGGACCCTTGATTTTCTGTTACCGTAAGCAATTAGATTTGGTAACTAAACGCAGGACTGAAAATTTCCCGCACACTAGACACAATTAATTGTTAGAGTATGTACTGTTGTTTGACATGTTCAATGAGGATAAAAATACAAGGTCCCGGTGAGATCTGCTATTTGCACATCTTCTTACCATTAGAATTTTTGAAGCTTCAAGTAACATGAAAACTAGCTGTCGCGTCAAATAAAAGCAAATAGGATCCTGTAATTAAGGTGCCTCTATAACTTTGGCACGTTTCCTTTGCAATTACCAGAAAACAGAAACAGTATAAAATAAAATCTACGAAGTAATTGAAGTGTTTAAACTTACTGATGGTAACACGGTTAGCATGGATGGCATAGAGATTTGCTATTTCAAGCATGTCTACCACGTGATACTCTGCAGCCTGCAGGGAGGGAAATCCAAAGAAAATCTTATGTCAATTCAAAGGAAAATACATACGGTCAGCGAACGAAAAGTACAACAGGAGGGCGATACATAGACGTCCTGCAAGATGTGTCTCACGAAGCGCCTTCCCCCCGCGGTTGGCGACTCGGTGGGCGACGCGGTGGGCGTTGCTCCTCCTCCCCGCCGTTCGGGCTGCAGGCCAGGCAGTCGCCAACGGCGTAAGGGTCGTCGTGCGGCGGCGCGCGCGGAGCCGTGGGCCACTCGGCGAGTCCGTGGACGGCGAGGAGTCGGTGAACAACATGAGGAGCTGGCGGCGATCTGGCGAGATCCACGCCGCGCGCGTCAACTTTGGCGATTTCTCCCGGCTCTGAGGAGAGCGTCCGGTGGGGGCCTACGGCGGAGGAGGACTTGGTGGTCCGGCAGGGTGCCTCTCCGCCGCTCGCTTCCCCGTCCAGGACGGTTTCCCCGCGGGTGTCGGTGGATCTGGATCTCTCCGGTGCGGCGTTCCCGGAGCTGCGGGCGCAGGGCTCCTCCTCGTCGTCGCTTCTCAATTCGGCTGGGGCGAGGCCAGATCTGAACCGGGAGGGCCCGGAGTCAACGGCGGCGGCCCGTGTGCGTGCCTCTGCCGGGTCAGTCAGTTCGCCTTTCGCCACTGCTCGGACCTCCTCGCCCTCGCGTGTACCTGGGCTGGTCGTGGACGCCTCCTCGAGGGGGGAGTGCGTCAGGATTGGAGCGCTGCAGGTGCGGCTCCCGCCGTGCTCGAGGGGGACGGCGGCGGCGGACGGAAGCGAAGACGAAGATGGAGCAGGGTTGGACGAAGCAGTCTGGGCGCTGGGCCTGTCTTCCGCGGATGGGCCGCGCGAGGTGGGCCTAGCGGTGGCCCAGAGGAGTTCTGCGCGTGCCGTTCCACAGGGGGGCCCCGCGCGCTTAGCTCTTCGACCGGGCCAGGGTGCGATAAGCAGGAGGCCCATCAAACGGCCCAGCCTGCCGCGTAGCCGTCCTTATAACTGGTGGTGGCTGCCGAAAGGAACCCTAGATCTCAGTCTAGGTTTCCTGGCCTCCACAGAAGATATCCGCCGCCACCGCAAACGAGCCTTTCGTCTCCACCTCCCCTCAGATTCCTCCCCCCCTCCCTTCGCCCGATGGATCGCGACAAGCAAGATGACGCCCGCAAGGGGAAGCGTCCCTACGCGGAGTTGGCGGGAGGAGGCGACCGCCGCGACCTGGATGAACGCCTAGCGCGTGAATCCGACGAGAACCGCCGGTTCTACGGGCGGGAGTCGCCGCCTCGCCGCAGCAGGGAGAGAGACCAGCGCGATCCTCGCGACCGGAGGCGAGATGGACCGTCTAGGGGAGGCCAAGGCCACTTCCAGCGGGGGCGCCAGTTCGGCCGCGGTGGAGGAAGGCAGGGAGATCGTCAAGGTTCAAGCAAGAAGAAGACCCCCGAGGGCCAGGCCGAGGGGGCCGGCGGTCCCTTGGGTGGTGGAAGCGCTGCGGGCGGCGCGGACACCACCAAGGCGACGTGCTACAACTGTGGGGTTGTTGGGCACCTTCAAGCGGACTGCACCGCGGAGCCATTCTGCGTAAGATGTAACTCAAAGGGACATCCCTCTGCGATGTGCCCTATGGATGATAGATTTGACCCGTATTGGGCAGGATACGGCCGAGATGGTATCGGCTTCATGTGCCTTGACGTGGAGGAGGGGGAACTGGGGAAGGCCCCCCCAAACTCGGCAACGGTTTTCGTGGAAGGGGCGAAGCTGTCAGCCGCGCAGGTGGAGAGTGAATTCAAAGAACTCGTCGATGAAGAGTGGAACTGGCAAGTCAAGCAGCTGAGCTCACAAGACTTTGCGCTGGTTTTCCCCTCTGCTGGTAACTTGCGAATGGCCACTAGGGGTGGTGGTCTGCGTCTGCCACTGTCTAAAGCCAGAGCTATTGTCTTGGAGGGGGCAATGAATGAGCACGCCTCGGAGACTCTGGTGCCTACCTGGGTCAAACTCCATGGCGTCCCACCACCTTACAGATTTGTAAACAAGATGAGAGTGGGGCTCGTCCGGTGGGGCGTCCGATGGCGTGGAGTGAACACCTGGAAGATCCTAACCTCCCGGTGCGCATGCTCTTCGGGTGTAGGGCTGGTGCCAGGATGGTGGACAGCTTCCCTCTGTTCGTCAACGACCAAGGTTTCAAGATCAGAGTTGAGCTCGAGAAGGGCCCTGCTGGAGGTGGTGCTCTCCCACCGCCACCTCCTCCGCCTAAAGGAGACGATGACGAGTTGGGCGACAAGAGCTCAGAGGAGGACGCTGAAGATTGGGCCGGCAAGAGGGGTCGCCACTCGGACCTGACATCTAAAGGGGCCACTCCGGCCTTGGGTGGCGGTGGCTCCAACGGCAAAGCTCCTGTCGCTGAGAAGGTGGCTGCCCCCGCGCTTCAAATTGCCCAATACGGCTCGTTCTTGTCTGCCAAGTCCAAGGCTTCGCCCACCGAGACCTCCCCGCCTCCTTCTGTTGCGGTGTCGTCCCCGGTTGGAGACCTCCCCCCCGCTGCCTCCCCCTCAGTTACGCTCGACTCCGACACGGCGTTGGGTGGGCTTCAGACGGTGGGGATTGGGACTGTCTCGTCCGGGGATTGGGCCGCGGATCCGGAGGCGGCGCGCGCCAGGGAGCGCAGAAGCAAACGGAACGCCGATCGCCCGGCTAAGGTGCTGGCGAGCTCGCTGAGTGGCTTCCCCCAGCCGGACTTCTCCGGGGACTCGTCGCTGTTGGAAGGGGTGGTGCCACCGCTTACGGCCTCGGTGTCTCGGGGCCTGCGGAGCAAGGCGATCCCGGTGGCTACCCTACGCAAGAGCGCGCGTGGTGAGGGGCTCACCGAGGGACCGGTGCTTGAGCGTGCGTCTGCTCGTGCTGCTGCCAGGGATGAACCAGGTACACCTGCTACATCTCAGTTTCTAGTACTTGATTCTATTCCTGATGAGGAACTCCTGTCGGTGGCCGCGGACTGCGGCATCGCCATTGATTCTTCTGTCGAGTCACCGGCGACTTTCTTATCGATTATTCGAGCGACTGAATTAGCTCAAGCGCAACTTGCGGTGGCTAGGGAAGCTCAAGCCCAAAGTGAGTTGGCTAGGGAAGCGCAAGCAGCCGCGGCTTCTGATCCGACGGTCCCCTCAACCGAGCTGGTTGGTGGGCCAGGTGACGCTTTGCTATCACCTCGGGACAGGGGCTCCCTGGTGGATCAGCAGGATGGTTTAGCGATTCAGGTGGGTTCCGCGGGGGTGGTTCCGAAGGGTAGCGGATCTGGGGGCCCTGCTAAACGTACCCGCAGACAGCTGTCGGCCCGTCTGTCCGAGAAAAAACCTTATACGAGAGCCAATCGTAAGAAATCTGTTCCAGTCCCCGTTACTCCTAACACCCGCCAAGCACGGGGCTCCCCTCAGGTGCCCTAATGCGTTGGCTGTTCATGAACATCCGCGGGTTCTGCGCACCGGGGCGCAGAACCATGCTTAAAGACTTCCTCCGGACGCACAGGATCGATGTAGTTTGTTTGCAAGAAACCATAAAAACCGACTTCACAGACCTCGAACTTCGTAGCATAGAGGCAGGGGACCTCTTCTTTTGGAACTGGTTACCAGCGACCGGGCAGTCTGGGGGTCTGCTCATAGGGTCAAGGACAGTGCCTTCGAGGTGGATCGATGGACTGGGGGGCCCACTTCTTAGCCTCGAGGTCCTGCAAAGATCAACCTCCAAGAAGTACATCTTTATCAACGTCTATGGCCCAGCTGATCACTCCCTGTCCAATCAATTCCTAGAGGAAATTTCGGCAAAGTTAGCTAGTTGTCAGCTGCCCGTGATTATGGGTGGCGATTTCAACCTTATCCGAGGAGGACAAGATAAAAATAATGACAATGTCAACTGGGCTAGGGTGGATCTGTTTAACAATCACATTGCCAACTGGGGCTTGTGCGAAGTGGAACGCTCGGGGGCGCGTTATACGTGGACCAACAAACGTATCAACCCAGTTAGGTGTGTTCTGGATAGGGTTTTCATCGACCCATCGGTTGGGATCGACTTCCCGCTCCTCACTTTAGTTGCCGAGACCAGTCTGGGCTCGGATCACACGCCTCTCATTCTAGACTCTGGGGAGGGTTCTAGGGTCTGCTCTAACCGTTTCTTTTTCGAGACAGGGTGGTTAGAAATTCAGGGTTTTGACTCTCTGTTGGGTGCCAGGTGGTCCCAGCTGTCCGAACAGGTGAGAGGCAGAGACATTATCGATTGGTGGAACTTTATGAGCGGTGGCTCGAGACAGTGGCTCCGCGGGTGGAGCCGCAAACCTGGTAGGATGCCCGGAACCAGAAAGACACACTTCTCACATCTATTAAGTCCCTTGACGAGAAGGCGGACTCGGTTGGCCTAGATGATGAGGAGTGGGCTTTTTAGGTTTCACTTAGAAGACCAACTCCTCCACGTGTTTAAAGTGGAGGAGGAATATTGCGCCAGCGGGCAGGATTAGGTGGGCTCTTCAAGGGGACGCCAACACCGCGTATTTTCACGCAATTGCGAATGGGAAAAGACGCCGCTGCATTATTCACTCGCTGGTTTCAGGGGAAGAGACCATCACAGGAAAGCGAGAACTCCAAAAGCATATCTATGAGTTCTATAGAGATCTCCTCGGCACGTCGGCCCCTAGGCACTGTAGTCTTGCAAACGATATTTGGGCCGGGACCCCCTTAGTTTTCGATCAAGACAACGAGTCTTTGTGTCGCACTTCACGAACAGAGCTGGAAGCGCTGGTCAAGAAATGAAGTCTAATACCGCCCCGGGTCCGGATGGATTCCCAGTGATCTTCTTTAAAAGATACTGCCCTTGGTGAAGAACGGGGTTCACATTCTTAACGACTTCATGCTAGGACGGTAGACATCTCTAGGCTTAACTTTGGGGTTTTGTCGCTGATTCCGAAATGTCCGTGCTGACAAAATTTCCCTGTTTCGCCCTAATCGCCCTAATCAACGTAATTTTCAAAATCATCGCCAAAGCCTATGCATCTAAGCTAGACCCGGTGGCACACAAGGTGATTAGCCATAACCAAACGGCCTTCATCAAAGGTCGGTTCATCCTGGACGGTGCTCTAGCTCTCCACGAAATCACTCACGAGTTAAGTAGCAAGAAGCTAGGGGGCATCCTGCTCAAACTCGATTTCGAAAAGGCATACGACAGAGTAAACTGGGACTTCCTAAAGGAAATACTTCGCCGGAAGGGCTTTGACGCCGGCTATGTACATAGGATCTCACATTTGGTAGAGGGAGGCCAAACTGCGATCTCCATCAACGGGGAAATGGGCCCTTTCTTTCGGAATAAAAGGGGGGTGCGCCAGGGCGACCCTCTATCCCCGCTGCTTTTTAACTTTTGTTGCTGAGGGGCTCTCCGCGATTCTGCACAAGCAAATGCAGCCGGCCACATCAAGGAGTGGTTCCTCACCTATATCCGGGAGGGATTACTCACCTCCAATACGCGGATGACACCATCATCCTCATCCAGTGTGAGGATCGAGCGATCGCGAACCTAAAATTCCTTCTCATGTGCTTCGAGAATATGTCTGGGTTAAAAATAATTACCTAAAAGCGAGGTAATTGTCCTGAACCAGCAGTTGAGGTGCAACTGCGGGTCGCGAGACAACTAAACTGCAAACTTGGGAAGTTTCCCTTATGTACCTTGGTCTCCCAATCTCGGACCGTAAGCTAACCAAAGAACAATGGGAGTTCTTGGTTCAGAAGCTGGCGGCTAGGGTAGAGCCCTGGCTGTGGCCGCTTGCTTTCCTCCGGGGGGGCCGTCTTATTCTCTCCAAGCCTGCCTCGATAACATCATGACCTATGCATTTGGGCTGTTCCTGATTCAGAAAGGAGTTCACGAAAAATTCGATTCTCACCGAGCCAGATTCTTTTGGGAAGGGTCTGGACCAAACAGGAAATATCATATGGTCAACTGGCCATCTGTTTGTCGACCAAAGGAGCTAGGGGGCCTAGGGCTGATTAACTCCCTCGCAATGAATAAGGCCCTAATGATCAAATGGATCTGGAGAATGTACCAGACGGATGATGCCATCTGGGCGGTGATCATTCGCAACAAGTATACGGGCGATAGGGATATTTTCACCTGCAACGCGCGAGGGGGCTCGCAGTTTTGGAAAAGCTTGCACAAGATTAAGCACTTGTTCAAAGCGGGCGCGAGACACCAAGTCAACAATGGGTTGCGAACCAAGTTCTGGGAGGACTGGTGGTGTGGGGAGGGCCCGCTTTCTCGCGAATTTCCAGCCCTTTATAGTATCTGCGACAATCAGTCGATCTCCGTGGCCCAAGCGTTGGGTGGAGACCTGCGTCTACGTCGATCTCTCGACGCTAGAGGCTTGGCTCAGTGGCAGGAACTCCTGACGCGGGTTCAGGAGACCTCCCTGTCTTTGGACAATGACACAATCACCTGGTCGTTGGAACCGAACGGAAGGTTTTCGGTCCGATCTATGTACGCTTATATTGTTCAGGGCCCCCCAACCCCCTCTTTTAACTGTGTTTGGGAAGCCAAGCTCCCTCTAAAAATCAAAATCTTTGCCTGGCAGCTTTTACTTGACAAACTGCCGACGGGGGAGCAGCTTGCTATCAGACACGGCCCCTCGACGGGGCACTGCGCCCTGTGTGGTGCCATCGAAAACGCTGAGCACCTGTTCTTCTCCTGCTCACTTGCTTTGGTAGCATGGAGTGCCCTGCGACAGGTCCTTGGGAGGACCTGGAACCCTACTTGTCGGGCGCAGTGGCTACGCTTGCTTAACCAAGCCAACCCTAGGGAGGCAAGGCTTGGTTGGGTGCTGTTTCTGGCCCAATCTTGGGCTCTTTGGACCGTTCGAAACAAGCATGCTATTGAGGGAAAGATCATTCACCACCCTGCTGATATTTTGTTCAAAACACTCTTATTCCTGCAGCTTTGGACTCCCACGCTTAGAGAGGAGGATCGAGAGGATGCCAGAAGACTAGTGGTTGAGCTGAAAGCCCTTCACCGCTCCTGCCTACACCCCCAGCTCTAATGGCGTCTCTAGCCTAGTGGGTGTGCCTCCTTCTCTTATTGTATGGTGTTAGCTTTTCTCGTTGTTTGTTGCTGCTGCTTGCTCAGTGCCGCTGCCCTTTCGCGGACCTTTCTGTTTGAGTGTGGTGTTGAGCTGGTGTTTTGCTCCTTGGCTAAGCTGTATGCCCAGCATTTTGTAATAACCTCTGTTGGATCTCGTTTGGCTCTGTTAATTCAAAGTCGGGCAATAGCCTTTTATCTAAAAAAAACGAAAAGTACAACTAGGACACTGAACTTATTTGATAGGTCGGTGCTATTTTTGCTGGTGGTGCAAAAGAAGGCACTTCCGACAAGAGGTGGCTAAAGCAAAGCTTATCCGTACAGTATCAATCTCGCATAGGTGCGGGATCAAACTTGAATGGTTCTTAGGTGCAGGTAACGATTCCGCATTGCGACATCACTCACACGAAAATACAGCATTCAGTTTTCTGATCTGCGATCAAGATTACTAGGGTGCAAGAGAGTCCTGAATCTATCTATCCCATACGCAACGCAGTGATGGTTTTCAATCGGATCTTGCGCACTAGAAAAACAAATAGTGGTCTAATCAAACGCTCATCAGTTCTAAATGTAACGGTATTACGGGAGAGCAGACTGACCGCTTGCAACGAGACGAGCGCTTCAGGAGTCCAGCGGTCCACATAGGAGGAGTGGGAGTTGGTGATCTCCTTGACCTGCAAATTTCTCAATCCAAATCGTGGACACAGAGAGAGAGGATGCGAGTCAGCCAGAGACAGACGGACGGGCGAAGGGCACGGTACTCTGACTTCGACTGACAGAGGAGAGGAGAGGAGCACAGAACTGACCAGGCGGACGAAGGGCGCGATGGGGAGGAGAAGCCCGGTGGTGCTCTGGCACTTCCTGATCTCCCGCAGCGCCACCGTGCCCGGCCGGAACCGGTACGCCCTCTTCTTCTTCGGCTCCGGTAGCGGCTCCGGCGACACCATCCTCAGCGGCGGCAGCGGCCTCCAGCGAGGAGAGCGCCCGAAGCGGGGCCGCGCCTCCTTGGGCCCTGTCCTCGCCACGGGGTGCTTGGTGCGGGCCATCGCGGCGCCGCTGCTGATCGCTCGCTGTGCGTGTGCGTTGGCTGTAGCAGCAGCTGTGACTGTGAGTGAGACGGTGGGAGGATTTGAAACTTGGTGAAATGCGACGAGTGCCTTCAGGTTCTGCAGTTTGGACAGTGCTACATTTAGTATAGCGCAAGTTCAGTTCCCACATACTACAAATAGAATGATTCACCTCCAGCACCCAACCCGGAATGAAAATTTGACAGCGACAGAAACGAGCACGAACCAACCCTACAAGAGAGACCTTTTCTGCGTCCGGACGGTGACTAAGACCTTGTCCGGCGGCGCCATGACCGAAGGCGGATGCAGGGCTGTGGCGGGTGGTGTTAGACGAAACCTAGATCTGATCTGGGTGGATCTCCTGTTCCGCCTACCCAGATTTTTTTTGCTGTGTTGTGGGGCGGATCCGGTGGAGGGTCGCCCTTACGTTGTCGCCGCCTTTCCCGCTACTAGCCCATGACTGCCGGTTGGGTTCGGTACGAAAGATTAAAGGCGGCGGTCATAGAATTTCTCTTGTGACAAGATGAAGATCCGTGTGCCGCCCGTCCTCCTTGATCTGGCCGGAGTGTCAGGTCCCGGAAGGTTATGCCAGCGAATTCACATGGGCGCGTTATGTCTGGAGATTGCTGGATCAGGTAGGATTCATTCGTGCCTATTGGTTTCCCGTTAAGGAGGGAGCGATGCGAAGCTCTCCCATCTGCTGGATATGTTTGGTGTCATGGTGAAATCGGATACGGAGAATGTCACGGAACCGAGATTTGAGGACTAGTAATGCCGACCGGAGCCTTTGAGCCGATGAGGAACTTGCTTGCAGTTTCGGGTTTCATAGCAGCGCTATGTCAACGGGGGTGACGCCAGAGGTGAAGTTCAAAATCTTACCTTTCAGGGCGAAAAGTCAAGGTCTGAAATTAATTGGTTGTGCCTGACAATGCCTTTGTTGAAGGCATTGTTTTGAGAGCGGAGACTATCTTCAGGGGCAGTTCCCCTGACGTACTGCACCCTGCAGTGGGGTCAATGACATGTGGGCCCCACATCTGGCGGACGCACATGTCAGTGATCTCACAGCAGGGTGCAGTACGTCAGGGGATTCTTGTCCATCTTCAGGGTGAAAATCTAAAATCTATGATCAGGTTACGACAACATTTGGTCATCGTTTTCTTCTTGGAGATGTCGCTTCGGAGAATTTGGACTTCGCGTGTTGTCTTGATGGTGGTTCTGCTACTGCTGTAAGAATCAAAACTCTGTAACAGAGCTTTTTCTTAGTGTTTTCTTCTTTTTTCTGGTTGTGTGCATCCGTAGTGCCGTTAGGGTTGTTGTTAGAGAGAACGGGTGAACTAATATCTTTGCGATATTATAAAAAAATCATATCGTCATAGGTTCCTTATGGGCATGCCGCGTGGCATAAAGTAGGTGTCGGTTACCCATATCGACAAATCCCCCACATGGCATGATGGGAGTTCGAGTTTAGGAAATGAATAGGCGCTGTTAGACTGGACGGTTAACACGGGACACGTTTTACCCAGGTTCGGGGCCCTCGAGGAGGTAAAACCCTTATTTCTGCTTGTCTGTATTGTATTGATGCGAGATTATAATGGCAGACGCTCTAGTTGAGAGATTGGATCTCGAGAGAGGCAACACCTATGGTGGCGATAATGATCAGACACCTCCCCTGGTGGTTCTCCTAGCCTTTATATAGGAGACTGGGTCTCGAATCCTTACCCGGGTAGGTTTACAAACCCTAACCCTAGTCGGTGGTTCTTCTAGTCTTAGCCCACAAGTTTTGCTGGTGGGCCGCAGTTGGGCCTTTTGGAAGGCCAGGGTGGCTCCTCGTGCTGGGCCTTTACGCTTAGCCTAGACCGGATAGACCTGTTAGGAGGACTCGGGAGGCATCCCCATGTCAGTAGCCCCCAAGTGTTTATTTGACTCTGAAGAATCAGGTAAGCACTCAAAACTTGTTTGGATTCTTGTGGCTGAACAGCCTCAGCTTCATGAAGGATGTGTTAATCTTGTGTGGACATGACTCGAGTATCGAACTGATGAATATGTTGTATATTAACTTGTTTGCAGAAGGATGTAGCTTGGATGCTTGGTTCATTCGACGTATCGGGACCAATTAATTGCTCTTGGGCAAAAAACTGTTATGGCCTACGCAGATTCGAGTCCCCCGCCTCGAATCCGGATAGGTGATCGTTGCGACTAGGGCCGCGAAGGACATATCGAGTCGAACTTAACCTTAAAAGGGGGTACTTGGCGTGTCCTCCAGGATTTTTCATCATGCTGCTAGCACGGAAAATTGCCGGAGGACGCAGCATGAGTGAGATTTCGGGCCCAAAAGATGGATCCTTGGGTCTTACCTTCGTATCCGTAGAACGCGACATCTAGGCATGCCGCGATGGCTAAACGACCCGGGGTTTGAGAACGAAGCGCGATGTGTTTATACATTGGAGTCGCGATTTTTTTTGGAGTGGACGTGCACCCGCGATTTTACTTTAATGGACTGGCAAGTCACGTTCGATCGACTTGTGAAGGGGCGAGTGCCACGGTTTTCGCAACACTCAAGCGCTGCGAGCCTTCCTTCTTTTGGACTTGTACGAAAGCAATTTCGTGTGTCAAAATTTTGGTGACGTCATGACACACTCGTCTGCTCCCGATGGGACGTGATGTAGTGGGACGAGACGCGGTGGGATAAGCACGCCAGCTTTTTGACCAAAAACCAGCCATCGTGCGGCGGTTTTCCTGCCTAGTGCACAGTTAATCACGCACGATTAGCTTTAAAGATCGTGTAGGGCAATCCCCCCTCAACGTTCCATCTTCACGTGGCGCGTGGCAGCCGGGATTGTTGCCACGTGCCCCTCCTCAGCGAAGATCAATTGCTCGAGATGACCTGGCCACGGTATAAAATGGGATCTACGGGGAAAGTTAGTTCTCCCCTTCGCTTTTCCCTGTATTCTTCCTGCAGCACCCCGTTTCCATCTTCTGTCCCCTGCAGAGACCTCCATGGCCGGTGGTGGAAGGAGCAAGCGTGTTGCGCCAGCAGCGTCGACCAAGAGCGGGGGTGTCGCCTCGTCGGCTTCTAAGAAGAAAATCAGTTGTCGGATATATACCAATTAGGGGTATATCAGATGGTGCTCTAAAGTGCCGGATTACCAGGGTGGCCTAAATGGTAATGGATTACGGTCCATTAGGCGGCCCAGTAAGCTTACGCGCGGAAGCCGGATTCTAGAAGAACCCGGACCACGGCCCACGTGGTACGGCTTGGAGTAGAAGGCGAATTCCTTGCCTTCCAAGTTAGGACATACCGTAGTCTTCTAGGTTTCCTATTCTGTAAGACCTAACCCGGCTATTATATAAAGCCGGACGGGAGATAAGAAAGATAGACAAGAAGCTAGAAGGTAACTCGCCGAGAGGTTGATCCTTGTCGAGTAGCTAAACCTAACTCACATTGTACTCTGTATACCTCAGGGTTTAGCCCTGATTAGTGAGATTGCAGGAGTAGGAACACCGCCTAGTTGCGACGTACCAAACCTGGGTAAAACCCTGGTGTCATTGTTCGTCATACGATCACGTCCCCCCACCTCTCTATCGGTAGTCTCATGGCACCCCCGTCTATGAATTCTACTACGATGTCACGACAGTTGGCGCCCACCGTGGGGCCGGCGACATCAGGCGTTATGTTTCGATCGGGGATACTCGGCGGAATTGGCAGTACCATAACTATCGGAAGCTTGGAATTCGTCAACGCGTTGGGCGCTTCCTCGACAACGGATCGTACCTGCCAGCACGGAATCATCTGGTAAGTGCCTGCGTTTTACCAATTGGATCTGCAAACATCTTTATCGGATTAACTTCAGAGGCAATGAGATTCTGTGGTGGAAGCAAATTTATCCCACCCGCCCTATACCCAGTCGAAGAAGACTATGACGCCGGATTTTGCTCAGATCGCCGGTATCATGCTGAATCGCACTTTATCGGTATGGTGCAATCCGAGATCGCCGAAAACACGGATGAAAAAAATCCCGTGGAAGAGGCAGAAAACAACAATCCCACAGTAGAGGTGGAAGATCCGCCATCCGTCAATATGACGACGAACTCCGAAGCTGACTCCGTATTAGCCGCCATTGAGGCAAGAATGGAATCAGAACCCGGATCAGATGATTTTGACTCTGAAGATAAAGATGAGGACGCTTTCGAAAGAAAATTCAAATCTCTTCAAGAGGGATTCCATGAAGTACTAATGGCAAAACCGTCTGAAAACACGGATGCCGATAGTCAGGAAAGCCCTAGAACACCTCCGCCAGAGGAAGAGAGAGAAGAGGGGGAAACCACTCCAACATATCCCGATGTCAAAGAATTGATAGAGGATGAACCCGGTAAAAGACCTCCCTCTTCCAAGAAGAAACACAAAGCTTCCAAGAAACTCCACTACAAGCTCCGGAAGAAAAAACTGGCTGATCCAGCCAACGAAAACCTGGAAGCAGGAGGAGGAAGTGGAGTTAAACCTGCGGAGAAGAAAACGAAGGATATCTCCGTTCCACCAATGTCAGAACAAGACGAACAAGATCTACTTGAAACACGAGTGGGACCACACGAACCCCCTGAAGTGCTGGAAGCCAGGAGACAAGCTCTCCAAAGGCAACAACAACATCTATTCCGAACTCGAGAACACCTCGAAAAAACCCAGGCTGACATTAAGTTAAAGCAGGAAGAAATCGAGGAGTACGAGAGAAGGAATAGATCTGGCATCAAAACTACACGGTTACCCGGAATCGCAAGACCGGAAGTACTACCGCCAAAGGAACGGTTTCAAAACCCAACCTGGCAAAAGCAAGTAAACGGCAAAGATGCCAGGGGCGAACCTATATACAAAACCGCAGCAGAAAACGCGGAAGCCACGTTCGCCATCCTAAACAACGATATGTACTCCAATGGCGAAAAACTTCAAGGGATGTAAGCTTTCCTATGAAAGGCATTGCAACAGCAACAGCGAGGGCAAGCACGATCAGGGAAGTTGCATGACGACTCGGCCCTATGCAAAACAGCTACATGCGCCGCTGGAGCACCTGGGCCTGAAGAACCTGGAGATTCAAGTAATTCAAAAGAGAAGAAATGAGATCCGAGAAAGGACAAGAAAAAGCCCGATAACAAGGATGGAGCGTCCAGAACCAGATCCCATCTGCCGAAAGATGGAATTAATCCCCGAGATCGGGAAGAACAAAACCGGAAGGACGGAAAAGCAATGCCGCCTCCGAGACGCCCTGCTGAAAATGCCGGAAGACACGATATACCTCATAGGCGTGAGAGATCCCGTACGCCCCCCAGGAATAAGGAAAGACACAGGAGTAGAACTCCACCTTATCCCAAAGGGCACGATAACGGAGGAAATAGAAACAATCCCGGAAAAGCGCGTTCGCGCAACAATGGAAAAGAAAGGAGTAGATCCCCTTCTGTCCATTCAGCCGGTAGATACTCCGCACACATTGATAGAGCGGAAAGAGATGACTTATACTTCGGGCCTAAGTGTTTCACTGACAGGATCCGAAGAATAACTCTACATTCTGGCTTCGCCAAAGTTGGTCCAACATATCAAAAATATACCGGCAGTACAAACCCGGATACCTGGCTCTCAGACTATTACACAATCGTCCAAATTAACAATGGGACAGACCTAGAGGTAGTAAAATTCCTACCCCTTATGTTACTGGATGGAGCCAGAGATTGGATCAATGGGTTACCGTCAAGAACTATCGAT
Organism: Alopecurus myosuroides; assembly: GCA_028641055.1. Classification (NCBI taxonomy): domain Eukaryota; kingdom Viridiplantae; phylum Streptophyta; class Magnoliopsida; order Poales; family Poaceae; genus Alopecurus; species Alopecurus myosuroides. The sequence continues at coordinate 22,603 of JAPCYS010002526.1, read as the reverse complement.
AGCTGGGATGATATGGCTAGAGTTTTTACTCAGCATTTTCGGGGAACCTACAAACGCCCCAACAGCATCAACCAGCTAAACCGCTGCACACAGTTTGAAGATGAGCCATATGTGGATTTTATCTCAAGATGGACTGCAATGAAAAATAGCTGCTCTAGAGTAACTGACGTACAAGCAGTGCATGCTTTCGTCAATGGCTTAAAACCCGGACTCGTACCATTCATGATCGGTTCCAAAAAGCACAAAGATCTCGGATCTATGCTTACAACCGCCAATGAGCATGCATCGGCCGAAGATGATATCACAGCAAGAGGCGGCAATATTGACACTCTGATTCAAGCCAAAAAGACCCCTCGCCCTGAGAAAAAAGCAACTCCAGAAGCACAGCACAAACCCAAAGAAGTGAACATAGCCTTTGGAAGAGAAAATGGGAGCAAATGGAAAGGACGAAGCACAGAACCGATCAACTACACCAAAGAAGAGTGGGAAAGAATCAAGTCGGAAAACTGTGTCCACCATTCGCAATTTAGGAAACCCACCCAGACTAACGCACAATGCCGGCTCAACAAGCATATGAAAGGCAGTGCAGGATCCGGAAGCAAATGGAAGAGTTCCAAGAGGAAATTTTCCAAGCAAAAGCCAGAAGCTGAAAAAGAAAACAGTGAATCGGACACTGACGAAAAAATCCAGGAACAACAGCGAAAAGGCGAGCCTAAGTTTCTGAGAGTTGACAGAGAATGCAACTTAATTTTCCCGGCAACTCCCTCATCAAATGTGGCAAAGAGAACACTTCGATAAATAAACGCGGTTGTTCCCGCAACCCCGAAATTCTTGAAGTACTCAAATACACCAATTACCTGGGATCAGTCTGATCATCCCGGAAACATCCTGGAACCCGACACACAAGCTCTAGTTGTAAGCCCTATTGTTCAAAACACTAGGCTAAAAAGAGTGATGATAGATGGAGGATCCAGCATTAACATAATGTACCTGGATACACTGAAGTATCTGCGAATCTACGAGACCCATCTCAATCATAGCAACATATGTTTTTACGGCATCGTCCCTGGCAGGAAAGCACGATCCCTAGGAGAAATTTCCCTAGATGTAACCTTCGGAGAGAAAGATCATTTCCGTCAGGAAAAAGTATCCTTCGAGGTTGTGCCGTTCGAAAGTGTATATCACGCAATACTCGGACGTCCAGCTTTCGCAAAATTCATGGCAAGATCATGTTATATCAATAACAAGCTGAAGATGCCAGGGCCAAAAGGAGGAGTAATCACCATAAAGGGAGACTTAAAATTGGCGAATGAGCTGGAAAAAGAAAACGCCATTTGCGCAGAAAAAGTGATAGCAAAGGAAGAACTGAAGGAGCTGGCAAAAGAAGTATCGCCGACAGAAATGCCGGTAGACAGCTTCAAAGCTTCCGAGAATACAAGACAGGTTATCCTAGATCCTAAAGATCCGAATTTTTTTGTCGTAGTAGGAACTGGGATGACCGACAAATAGGAAAACGAGCTCATCAAGTTCCTCCGTGAGAACTGAGACATTTTTGCATGGTGTCCAGCGGACATGCCAGGCATACCCAGGGAACTTGCTGAGCACCAACTCAAGGTGATTCCAGGATCTAAACCCGTTAAACAAGGTCTCCGTCGATTTGGCGAAAGAAGACGGAAGGCTATTGACAAGGAAATCATCCGGCTATTGGCAGCTGATTTTATCCGGGAAGTTATACATACTGAATGGTCCGCAAATCCAGTATTAGTCCCGAAGAAAGATAGTACTGTTCTTAGGATGTGTATAGATTACACCGGCCTGAACAAATTGTGTCCAAAAGATAGATTTGCGTTACCGCGAATCGATCAAATAATAGATGCCACTGCTGGCTCTGAGCTCTTATGCTTTTTGGACGCTTATTCCGGGTATCATCAAATACGTATGAAGGAAGAAGATTAAATCAAAAGCTCCTTCATAACCCCGTATGGGACGTACTACTACATAATCATGCCTTTTGGCCTGAAGAACGCAGGTGCAACTTACCAGCGTTGCATGCAACGATGTTTGCATAGTCAAATTGGCAAAAATGTTCACGTTTACGTGGACGACATAGCCGTCGTTTCCAAGGAAAAATACAAACTCCTTGAAGATTTGCGAGAAACCTTCAAAAATTTGCGCACTTATAAGATGAAGTTGAATTCATTAAAGTGCGTATTCGGGGTTCCCTCAGGTAAACTTCTGGGTTTCATCGTTTCTCACAAAGGAATAGAAGTAAACCCGGAAAAGATCAAGGAAATTCTAAACATCTCAAGGCCTACATGCGTAAAAGATGTACAAAGATTGACGGGTTCTGCAGCTGCCGTCAGCAGGTTTATTAGCCGGCCTGGAGACAAAGCTCTGCCATTGTACAAATCGTTGAAGAAATCCGACAAATTTGTGTGGACAGAAGAAGAAGATGCAGCATTAACCCAGCTAAAAGAAACCTTGATGAAAGCTCCAATTTTGGCATCCCAAAAAGACGAAGAACCCATGTTATTGTACCTCACAGCTACAAACCGGGTGATCAGCGCAGTAATAGTTGTGGAAAGGAGGAAAGACGAGCAAAGCATACCAGATCAACATCCAGTGTATTATGTAAGCGAAGTTTTTTCCGAGTCCAAACAAAGGTACCTACACTATCAAAAAGTGGCATATGGCGTATTTTTCGCATCTCAAAAACTTCGTGATTATTTTGGAGGACATTTCATAACAGTGGTATGCAAAGCACCACTAGGGGATATAATCAACAATGCGGACGCAACAGGCCGAGTAGCCAAATGGGGCATCGAGTTGGCTACGTTCAACATTAAGTACCAACCCCGGACGACAATAAAATCCAAGGTGTTGGCAGATTTTGTCGATGATTGGACAGAAGCAATGGAAACACACCAATGCCGGAGTCGTAATACTGGGTTATGAACTTTGACGGATCCAAGATGAAAGAAGGCGCTGGAGCTGGTGTAGTCCTAAAATCCCCCAAGGGAGACACAGTGGAGTATGTATTACAAATACACTTCAACGCCAGCAATAATGTGGCAGAATACGAAGCTTTGCTTCATGGCTTGCACAACATCAGCTCAACCAAACATGGGACGCCAAAAGCCCCATCATGGTCAAATATCGGAGAACGGTGGACGAGTTTGCAATCTGTTTCCTAGGATTTGAAGTACTTCACGTCAAAAGGGGAGAAAACTGGAACGCAGACGCATTAGCCCGCATGGGATCGGAAAGAGTGAAAACCCTACCACCAGGTGTGTTTGTCCAGTATTTAACCGAACCATCCATAAAAGGTGGAGATGTCGACTATCCTCTCGTTTCTGAGTCAATCGAAGTCCTGCTCGTTAACCCGGATTGGACAATTCCATATATAAACTTCTTAGTAGATCAGAAGTATCCGGATGGAGCAGACGAGGTCTTCCAAAGACAAATAAAACGTCGATGCAAAGGGTACACGGTAAGCAATGATTTCCTGTATAAACACGGCACTGCTGGAATTTTTCTGCGATATATTTCGCCAGAAGAAGGACGAGAAATCGTGCAAGAAATCCATGCTGGAGATTGCGGACATCATGCTCAATCAAAAAACATAGTCAAAAAAGCATTCCGTGCGGGGCTTTTCTGGCTAACAGCCAAGACAGATGTCGAACACATAGTAAATACATGTGTCGGATGTCAGTATTACGCCAAGCAGACGAATATGGCAGCCCAAGCACTCAAAACTATCCCTATTACATGGCCTTTTGCGGTCTGGGGGCTAGATATGATGGGACCATTCAAAACTGCAAGAGGTGGACTTACACATCTACTCATTGTAGTGGATAAGTATACCAAGTGGGTGGAGGCAAAACCCATCAAAAAGCTTGACGGTGTAACTGCCAGAAATTTCATCATTGATGTATTCGTGAGATATGGCATTCCACATAGCATAATAACCGACAACGGGACAAATTTCTCCATTGTAGAGTTGGCAAAATATTGCTGACAAACAGGAATTCGCCTAGATCTTGCATCTGTGGCACACTCGCAATCTAATGGACAGATTGAAAGAATGAACAGTTCAATCCTGCAAGGAATACGCCCAAGACTCGAATCTCCTCTTCATAGAGCAGCTGGAGCATGGGTGGAAGAGTTACCCTCCGTGCTTTGGAGCATTCGAATGACGCCAAACAGGTCAACAGGGCAAACCCCGTTTTTCCTAGTTTATGGTGTGGAAGCAGTTCTTCCAACGTACATGATCCATGATAGCCCAAGAGTGAAGGCTTTCGATGACTCGGATGCCGAAAGCGCACGACGAGATGCCGTCGATCTCTTAGAAGAAGAACGAGAGTTTGTGCTTCAAAGATCCGCCATCTATCAGCAAGGTCTACGACGTTACCATAGTCAGAAAATCACGCATCGTTCTTTTAAACAAGATGACTTAGTGCTAAGATTGGTGCAACAAAGGAAGCACAAATTGGCCCCAGTTTGGGAAGGACCATTCTTCATCAGCAAGGCTATGAAAAATGGATCATACTATCTTGTATATATTCAAGACATGGAAGAAGATCCCGAGAAGCCGAATCGCAAAAAAAGAGAAAGATAGATGATGAACTAGGAGAGACCAAAAGGCCCTGGGCATCCAGCAGTTACGTCACTTCTATACTTAGTTCAATTTCTATGTAAACATCTTTGAGATTATGAAATAAAGTTGTCGGAATTTATACATGTTTTTTACACGTTTATTATAGTATAAAGCATAATTCTGTCTTATCTATTTCTCAATGATCTTTCAAAATACTCAATGTTAACCCGAATTGTGCCTGCGTGCTCGGCGTTAAAAAAGTGAATGATTTTCAGCCTAAAATGGCTTAAGGAAACCCAGATTGTGCCTGCGTGCCTGAGTTTCATTCAAAAAATTCCTTACCGTTCTCTAAGTATTATCTGATTGTTTTTATGCTGGGTCGCTGGAGCTAGTAAGTAAAAATGCCTTTAATATGATCCATGTTTCCGATTTTAGACTGATTGGTTATACCCAGTCACTCGGCATGAAGATTAAAGTACTATCAAGCCATTTCAAACACTAAGGACAGTTAAAGTATATAAAACAAAGAACTTAGAAGATAAAGGAATAAAACCCCGGAAAACTTGCAAAAGACTAAATAATATTGCTGCAAAAGGCGGAGTACTTGTTCATACAAAAGAATAGGAAGCATTACAATAAAGTTTACATTGTAAGTTCAGTAATGCTCCTATTTCCTATCTCTCTACCCAGGTCCAGGAAATTTCCTTCAGGCATCCGAGTCATCTTCGCTGCTGGACTCCTCGGGAACTTCTGGAATTGCTTCCTCCGGGTAGAAGATGGAGAGGTTCACCATAGAGGCAATCTTGGTGGCGTGACCTTTGATCTCGTCAAAGATGATGGTCCGCTGCGTCTCCGTATATCCTTGCGGGATGCCGGATGCCACGCGCCAAGATTTAGCAGAAGGGTAGTGCATGCACATGAGCCATAGAGCCATGCGCGCACCACCACGTGCCGCGGAGCGCAAGGTGGATTCCCTGGACTCCGCTACCTCCACGATAGCTCCCTAAAGTTTTTCAACTTCCGAGAACTCCCCAGTCCTTGCGGGAAGGCATTTGTTGACAAGCAACATTCTCGCGGCCTCGATTGCGGTGAATACCTTCCCAAGCTCGGATTTTCTCAATCCAAGTAAGTGCTAGGTCATCTCCTGTTTTGAGAAAAATAACCAGAGTGCTAGAGAAAAAACAGAGAAAGAATACAAAACATGGAAAATACGGTAAAAGATAAAATTCTTACCGAGAATTTTGTCCATCTCGGAACCCTCCTCCAGGCGCAGGGTCAAGGCGTTCTCCAATTCTCGGATGGTCTCCTTGTCCTTGGCAACTTGATTGGAGGCATTGGACTCGACAATGCCAACAGCCAGCTGGCTGGCCTCCAATTCTTTCTGCAACTTTATATTCTCCTTATGAAGTTCCAGATTTTTCCGGTGGAGGTTTTCAGCATTGTCGGCATCTTCAGCAATTTGCTCGGCTTTCGCCAAAGAAGCTGAAAAGCAAGTAAAAAAGATGAGTTAGAAAACTCGGAAAAATACTTAGAAAAAATCATAAAATTGGAAGCAGAGAAACTTCTTACCTGCTGTTTCTTTCAGCTGATACCGAGAGGATGCCAGTTCCGCCTCCTTAACATCAATAATAGAGAGAAGGTTTCTCACCTCCTTATTCTTGGTGGCAATTTTGTTGAAAACTTCTAGGTTTATGCTTTCAGCGGTTTGCTGAAACACGGAAAAGAGATCTTAAGTTAATAACAAGCATAAAAAGGATAAAAGCATTAAGTTAAAAGCACGCATTTAACTTACTGCTTGGGGGATAGAGATATTACCTCGCTCATCCGCTGTAAACCTGACAAGTTTTCAGTGAACTCTTTTGCAAACTCTGCAAAAAGAGTCCCGACATTGTTAAGGCCTTCATGGATAACCTTGAAGTCCTTATCGAAGGTGGGAATGGGATCTTCCTCAGCTGTCCGAGAAGGACCTCCCATTTCCGGGGCCTCCCTTTCCCTCATGTACGTTTCCGGCACAATGGGATGGCTGGTCTGTTGGGTTTCTTCGTTTGTAGCAGCAGCGTGCTCTTCCGTAGCTGCAACTGGGTATGGGGGGCGGTTGCAGGAGAAGGATGTGGACCTCTGTTGGCCACAGACTTAAGCCTCTTTAGCTTTTTAGGCTTCAAGGTTGAGGGAGCCAAGCTAAAAAGATAAGTACCGGAAAGTTAAAAATCCGAGACAAAGGAAGAAATTCCGACAAAAATAGAAAACCCAGATAACAAACCTGGAGGTAGCGACGGGGACACCGTCAAGATCAATTACTTCTTGGGAAGCGGAAATCTTCTTGCGTTTCCGTCCACCAGCAAAATTGGCACGCAATGGTCCAACTCAGCATCAGTTGCAAGATCCGACTCAGGAAGATCGAGGATCTGTCAAAAAAGGCAAAGTCCGGGTTAAGACAATTATCCAAGAAAAAAAAGAACACAAAACCTAAAGTGTGAAAGGCGTACCTTTGGAGCCGGGTTAGACGCCGTCTACATCGGCCGACTTTCCTCATATTGATCGCACGAGGCGACCAACTGATTTACGCGCTTCCGCAAATCCTTCGCCGTCAAGGATTTGTTCGTCGTCTGCATAGCGTCCGCGGTTCCCATTTAGTCGCATAAAAGCCGGGAACCGTGGTCAGCCAAAGGCTGAATTCGCCTCTCTAACCAGCATAGAACTGTATCCATGCCGGTCAGAGGTGGATTGGAGGTGACGAGTTTGGCGATACGCCTCTTAATCCTAAGAAGATCCGGCGGCAGGGTCTGTACTGCTTCTGTTCCCCAGTTTTCTTGGGGAATGGCAGCGGTGTTGGCAAAAGGTGGAATCCCAGTGGTTTTTCCGGGAAAAAGAACGTCTGAATGATAAAAGAAGGAACCCATCCAGAATTTGACGGATTCCGAGGTTTTGATCTTGGGGAACCAATCTTCCCTGAATCTACGCAGGGTGAAAGAAATGGTTCCGCAAGTCGGGAGTGCGCCCTCTGAAGGGTTACGCTTAACCCCAAAGAAATATTGTCAGAAATCTAACCTAGGGGCTAAACCTACGTACCCTTCGAAAAGAGACCGGAACCCGGCTAAGTAGAGGATGGAGTTAGGTGGCAAGTTGTGAGGCTGGATGTGATAGTGGTTAAGTACCTGGAGGAAGAAGGCGGATGGCGGAAATCCCATACCTCGTAAGATATGAGAAGTAAGAAGAACCCGCTCTCCGGCCCTAGGAAGGGGCTCAGACTCTTCCTCCTTGCACCGCCATTTGCTTTTTGCGATCATTCCCTCCTTCTCCATTGTCGGAAGAAGAGATGGGGTGACGAAGGCATGGATCCTGGGCCCTACGAATAAGGGCACCCCCTCTCGCACCTTCTAACCAAGGCCCAACAGGAAGCGCCCTTGGAGTACTCTAGAAGGCCCATGAAAAGCCCACCCGCATCAACTTGCGGGCTAAGTTAGGAATTGTAACCAACTCAAGCTAGGGTTTGTATCCTCTCCGGGTTGGACTCGAGACCTGGCTATCTATATAAAGCCAGGAGAGCCTCAAAGGAGAGGACCAAGTATTACCGCACGACCACAAAAGCCTTGAAACTCGAGATCTACTCTCGATTCGAGCACCTGTAATCGATCTCATCGTTTAATACAGATCAGCAGAAGGCAGGAGTAAGGGTTTTACCTCTTCGAGGGCCCCGAACCTGGGTAAATATCGCCTCCCTGTCTAGCCGACGATTCCACCAGCGCCTATGACATCTCCTAGTCGAAACCCGATAGGGTCACCTGAGGGATTTGCGGAGCCAGAGCTTCGACAATTGGCGCCGTCTGTGGGAAACGCGGGCGCTGGATCACCGGCATCTTCGGCTTCATCGACATCCAACTCCCGTTGGAAACCATCGACTACGGCTCCGAACAATCCTGTACGGATCGGATCCGTCATAGTCACGCCTCACTCGCCGGAATCACGTCCGGTATTCGAGGATCTGGAGAAGAGCGTCACCTTGACGTTCGGAAGCTTTAACTTCATGGCAAACAGAGACGGGATCCTCCACTTCTCGGATGAATCTGAACCCGAATCTGGAGCCGTCAACTCGCGCTTCCATGTGGAGAAAAGCGGCGAGTCCATCCGCTTCAACGCGATCGACTACCACGCACTTTCGACAGAGGAACCCTCTCGGGTGCAAAGAACCTCCCGATCTACGCCTAGGACACACGGGCCACAACTGGCCCAAGTCTGCATGGCAGGATCGGAACAGCCCTCGGAAACTGAATATAGCGCAACCGAGCGCGATCTAATCGGCGTCTCGCGGGAAGCCTGGAAAAGAGCAAAGGAATCCATGCGAAAGAGTCAACCACCCGCAGCAGGTGCCACGCAAGAAGACCTAACCGCCTACCACTATCACCTAGTGAGAGCGGCCTCAAACATCAAGGACGCCCGAGCAGATCTAGCCCGCCGCAAGAGAGCGGCGGATGAGTCAAGCCTACGTCGAGCCGAGCTGTCCCTTGCCCCTTCGGTCGGTACCCGACCCGTGGGAAAAGGACCCGTAGCATCAACAAGGGACCACGAATCCATGGCTGGGACCCACAGGTCCACCACATCTTCTTTCATGAGGGTTGACGACGACGGGAACGTCTACCCGCAAACTCCAGCCGCCGCAATTCTAGCCGCGGCCACCTACATGCAGATGAACCAACCAACGGACAGCGATCCTCGGGTGGAACAATACAAGCACATCCGCAAAGGTTTAGGGCTGGCCGCCGCAAGGCTCGCCTCCCAAGATCGCAAGGAACAACTGGAGAAGGCGCGACAAGAGAAGGACAAAGACAAAGACGCGCCCCGCAGGCATAGGAGCTCCTCTCCAAGAAAGGATAAATCGCCACGTCGTGGCCGCGGAAAAGAAGCCCGGCGCCGCGGCGACAGCCGAAGCAGCAGCGAAGACAGCCCGAGAGACAAAGATTCGCGGCATCACAGCAGCCGCTCGAGAAAAAGAAGCAAAGAACCAAGAAAAGATAGCGACCGCGACCGGTCCGGGTACGACGCGCGATCCGATCTCGCCCAGAAGAAAGTGGATAAAGCAAGGGCCTCACGGTACCGCGAACGCTCCTCATCCGGGTCTTCGGACGACGAAACTTGCGGAGCACTTTGCTTTGCTCGCAGTATTCGCGAAGCGCCTCTACCCAAGAGATTCAAGCTCAGCTCGGAGGTGACAAAATACGATGGCTCACTTGAGCCCTCCCAGTGGTTAAGCGACTACCTCACGGCAGTAAAATGCCAACGTGGTAACAAGAACACGGCCATGCAATACCTCAATTTGCACCTGGCCGGAGCGGCCCGCAGCTGGCTGGAAAGAAGACCACGATCTTGCTATGCATCATGGGACGACCTGCATCGCGATTTCTGCAAAAACTTCCAGTCGACCTATAAAAGACCAGCTACAATCGAAGAGCTACGGGCTTGCAAACAGAAAAGTGGCGAATCCACGCGAGAATACATCCAACGGTGGAACACACTCAGGAACACCGCAGGGACAATCTCTGAAGAAGTGGCGATTGAGGCTTTCGCCAAAGGAGCAAGAAGAACCGCGTTTCGAGAAGAACTCGGCAGAGCTGCGCCCAAAACCATAGGGGAGCTCATGGTTATAGCCGAAAAATGGGCCAACGGAGAAGACGCGGTACGCAATGAAAGAACATCATCACCCACACATGACGAAGACCGTCATGGGCGAAGAAAAAGAAGAAAATACTACGACCACGACGATAGAGAAGAACTAGTGGCGGCAGAGTTCACGCGAAGTCGCGACTCCGGTCGTCGTGGAAGTCGCGAATGGAGGCCAAAGGAAGAAGAAAAGTCACCCGAGGAAGACCTCGATGGATACTGCTCGCTACATCTGTTCACAGACAAGCGCACGGGCAAGACTAAGGCAACACACCTTCTCAAGGATTGCCGAAAGTTCATCGGAATCTCGGACGCGCTAGCCAAGAAAAGATTCGCCTCCACCCAAAACTATCCACCGCTACCAGGAGGCGGACAACAATTCCAGCTACCACCGCCACCACCTCCACCAGCCAACCCAAACATGGCACTCGCCGCACTGCCAGCACCACAGCAGCCAAACACGGGAGCAAATACATACCCGACTCCGCACGGACAACTCCTCGGGATGATACAGAAGGTATGCCCCTCTCGCAGAGCTCAAAAAACTAACTCGAGACAAATATGCATGGCAGTGCAGACGCCACCAACGAAGCCCGAGTACCTGAAGATGGCCGAACAGCCAATCACGTTCTCGAAGGAAGACCACCCGCCACGAGTCTATCGACCAGGACACGCCGCCCTTGTCATTCAAGCTCAAATTGGCAATTATGACCTGGCCCGCGTATTCATGGACGGCGGCAGCGGCATCAACATCATCTACGCGGATACACTCCGTCGAATGAACAAAAACCTGGACGGCCTAACGGAATCAGAAACATCCTTCCACGGGATAGTTCCGGGCAAGGCAGTACGTCCACTCGGAACAATCAACCTCGAAGTTGTGCTGGGCTCCCCACGCAACTACAGAAGGGAATTTCTGGACTTTGAAGTCGTCGACTGGCCCTCGCAGTACCACGCCATTCTTGGTCGAACAGCGTTCGCCAGATTCATGGCAGTACCACACTACGCGTACCTGAAGCTCAAGCTACCTGGCGAATACGGTGTTATCACCATCGACGGCGACTTCCAGAAGTCAGACAAGTGCGACATAGAATTCAACGAAATCGCGAAATCTTTCGGGATGCAGGAAGAACTTCAGGAGCTGGCAAAAACAACGGACCACTCCGTTATGCCCCTCACGAAGAAAAATGCACCTGAGCTGGAATTCAGTGCCAACAGCGACACTCGCAAACATCAAGTGCACCCGACAGATTCCGCCAAGACCGCGATGGTCTCCTCGACCCTCTCGCCAGCATAGGAAAGCGCGCTCGTCAAGCTCCTCCGTGAGTACTGGGAGATTTTTGCCTGGCAGCCTTCAGATATGCCAGGTATACCCAGGGAGTTTGCCGAGCACTCACTCGAAGTTTTTCCCGACGCTAAACCCATCAAACAGACGACTCGAAGATTCTCAGAGCCCAAGCAAAAGGCGCTTGGAGAAGAAGTAAATAGGCTGCTAGCCGCCAAGTTCATTAGGGAGATCAAGATATCAACCTGGTTGGCAAACCCGGTGCTGGTCCCCAAGAAGAATACGGATATCCTTCGGGTGTGCATCGACTACACGTCATTAAATAAGCACTGCCCCAAGGATAACTTCCCTCTACCACGAATCGACCAGATAGTGGACTCTACGGCAGGTTGCCAACGTCTCTCCTTCCTAGACGCCTACTCGGGATACAATCAGATCCGAATGAAAAAGGAAGATGAAGAGAAGACGGCATTCATCACACCCCACGGTGTATACTGCTACACGACAATGCCCTTCGGGCTGAAGAACGCAGGCGCAACATATCAACGTTGCATGCAGAGATGCCTCGCCAATCTCATTGGCAAGAATGTACAAGTATACGTCGACGACATCGTCATTAAAACTCGAGTAGAGGACACACTCCTTGAGGACATCAAAGAAACATTCGACGCCCTCAACGCATACCGGATCAAGCTCAACCCGACAAAATGCGTTTTCGGCGTCCCTGCAGGAAAACTTCTCGGATACCTGGTTTCTGCCAGAGGCATCGAAGCCAATCCGGAGAAAATACAAGCTATCCTCACCATGAAGGAGCCCACCAATCTACGCGGAGTTCAGCAGCTCGCAGGGCGATTAGCCGCCCTAAGCAGATTCATCGCACGATTGGGAGAGCAGGCGTTACCCTTCTACAAGTTACTGAAGAAAACAGACAAATTCGAGTGGACACCTGAAGCCAAACAAGCGTTCGCAGACTTAAAACGATCACTGCAGAGCAGGCGCGTTCTCGCAACACCGCAAGAAAAGGAGCCACTCTTTCTTTACCTAGCCGCCACAAACCAGGTCATCAGCACTGCAATTGTAGTCGAACGACCTGAAGATGGCAAGGCATATGGAGTCCAACGCCCAATATATTACATCAGCGAGGTACTCTCGCCATGCAAGCAGCGATACCCCCACTACCAGAAGCTCGCATATGGAGTTGTCCTCACAGCCCGGAAGCTCAAACATTACTTCCAGGAACACGCCATCACAGTGGTTAATGATGCGTCACTCGGAACAATCATGAACAACCCTATGGCATCCGGAAGAATAGCGAAGTGGAGCATCGAGTTGGGCGCTTGGGACATCACCTATGCGGGCCGCAACGCAGTCAAGTCTCAGGTTCTTGTGGAATTCATCAGCGAATGGACAGAACTACAAACACCCGGACCACCCGAGTACACAAGCAATTGGATCATGTATTTCGACGGGTCTAAAAGAAACGAAGGGGCAGGAGCTGGAATCGTTCTTATCTCGCCTCGTGGAGACAAACTGCACTATGTCCTGCGACTAGACTTTCCACCTGACGACCCAGCATCGAACAACGACGCGGAATATGAAGCACTGTTGCACGGAATGAAGATGGCGATTGCTTGTGGAGCTACCCGGTTGATGATTTATGGCGATTCCAACCTCATAGTGCAACAAACAATGAAAGAATGCGACGCCGTTGCTGAAAACATGATCGCGTACCGCGACATGTATAATATACTCGAAGGAAGCTTCAAAGGATGCGAGTTGAAGCATATCGCAAGATCCAGCAACGAAGAGGCGGATAGACTGGCAAACATGGGTTCCACGAATACACCCATACCGCCAGGAATATACTTCGAACGGATGGTCAAGCGATCGGTCAAATTGAAGAAAGCTGCAGAAACACCGGCAGCGCCAGAAACAGAGGTCAGCCCGCAGGTCGCGCTTATCGAGCTTATTCATAATATATCACGACAGGTTTTTCTGGTCGAGCCAGTCTGGACGCAGAAATATCTCGACTACCTGCTCAATAAACAGCTCCCAGCCGATCCACGCGAGGCTCGACAGCTAATCAGGCGTAGCAAATCCTTTCGGGTAATCAACGGAGAACTGTACAAGCAAAGCATCTCGGGCATCCTTCAGCGGTGCATCGCACCCGAAGACGGCAAAGAGCTACTCCGGGATATACACCAGGGTGACTGCGGACATCATGCTAGCTGGAGAGCAATACTGGGCAAAGCCTTTCGAGCAGGGTTCTACTGGCTAACGGCAGCCAACGATGCAAAAAACCTGGTCGACAGATGTGGCGCTTGCCAGCGATTTTCACCCAAGCCACACGCGCCAGCTACAGAGTTGCACATGATACCCATCGCCTGGCCCTTTGCCCAATGGGGGCTTGACATGGTTGGCCCACTGCGCAAATCTACTCCAGGAGGGTACACATTTGCTGGTCGCGGTCGACAAATTTACCAAATGGATCGAGGCTATGCCAGTGACTTCGGGTAGCGCCCAATGCGCAATTAAGTTCCTCGACTCCATAGTATGCAGATTCGGGTACCACACGACATAATCACAGACAATGGTACGAACTTCACCGCAAAGGAGACACAACAGTTCTGCGAGGAGAAAGGAATCAATCTGAAGTTCGCTTCCGTCGCTCACCCGCAAACTAATGGCCAAGTCGAGAGATCCAACGGCTTAGTTTCAGCTGGAATCAAAAAGAGATTGCTGGATCGGCTACATCCCGCTGCAGGACATTGGGCAGAGGAGCTACCCTCCGTACTTTGGAGTCTCCGAACAACTCCCAATAGGTCAACGCAATATACACCATTTTTCATGGTATACGGGGCAGAAGCCGTCCTCCCCGAAGAGGTTCGATTCAGCGCCCCACGAGTTGTAGCCTACAGCGAAGAAACCTCCAACAAAGCTCTCGCAGAAGATATGGATGCACTCGACGAAATCCGAGACATCGCACTCGCAAGATCCGCAGTCTACCAACAATCACTGCGCAATTATCACAGTCGCCGCATACGCCATAGATCATTTGTGGTTGGCGACTTGGTGTTGCGACTGAAGCAAAAAGAAGGACACAAGCTCGAACCTCCTTGGGAAGGACCTTTCATCATACACGAAGTCATCCCAGGAGGAGCCTATCGACTGAAGAATCCTGAGACTGGAGGCATATACTCCAATCCGTGGAATATCGCGCAACTGCGCAAATTCTACCCCTAGGTTTATTTTGCAACAATAAGGCTATACTAGCCAAACTTGTAGCTCGAACACATGACTTCTCAGTCATAGCAATAAAGACATGATTCCCCTCATCATATTTACCCGACAGCTTTCACAGTTTACTACATGCTGAAAAGTTACAGGTACAAACACCCATAAAATACACGGGGGCTACACCTACAAATATGCATCACGGAAAAAATTACAGAATACAAGGTGGCACACCTTAAATACAGTTCCTACAAACTCAAGACAAACATACAGGATATTTACATCCGATCAAATCAGTCAAAACGCTGGGCATTCTTAGCCGCCAAGACCCTATCCACTTCTTCAGAGGTCATTTGGATAATCTTCTCGGCCGCAGGACGGACAGCATCATAGTACGGCGCAATATCCTCGATTGCATAATCTGGACGCCGAGCTACGGAGTTCAAGTCTATCTCTGGTTGCCATATTCGGACAAATGAGAGAGCAACAACCGCGCCGCAGGTCATCTGATTGCGAACGCACGCGCGAACCTCTCCTTCTCGCCCAAATAACCTGAGAAGATAACTCCAGTCTTCGGGACCTCTCTCGAGTGGATAAAAAGCAGCATTCACCGCAATCAAGGCTCGTGGAAAGAACCCACGAGAATTCTCGCCTGGCGGACTCGAAACTTCAAGGTGGCCATTACGAAACCTCGACTGCGATCAGACCAGAAGTTACTCGCATGAGGATTTGTGTTGTTAGCCCCTTGGTGAATGTGGTTTTCCACCCACTGCTTTTCTTCCCTGTCATCTGGTCTCACAACTAAGAAGCAAACGCACTCAGTAAGATCACAAATACAGCAGAGGAAAAGGCATAGGGGGCTACACTACTTACACAGTAAGTCCCTTGCAATCGAAGACAATTCACCAATCAGAAATTGCTCGCGCTCAGCCGCCAATTTCTGCTTGGAAATCGCCACGTCAGCGACTCCGCGCAGTGCTTTCAGCTTACGCTCGCCTTCCTGCACCTTATCACGAAGACCAGCTAAAGTGCCCACGGCAGCCACTAGTGGATTTACTGGATTACCACGTCCACTCGAAGATTCAGCGGCAGACACAGTCGCCTGGAAGGAGTACACGGAAAAGAAATGAGACGCCCTACTAGAGTTACTTCTAGTCGCACATTTGACTACTCGCTCGGGGGCTACTCCCATCGGGAGCCAAGGCATACACAACAAGGACGAATTCTAAACGCAAAACGCTTCGATTAAAGATCAACAAAGGTACGGGAATGCATCCCAAAATTCGTTACATCCAAACAACAGAAACAAAGGAAAAAGAGTCTACGAAGCCACGTTGGTGCTGCCACTAGCGGCAGTCGACCCTCCCTTCTTCCGAGCAAACATCTCAGATAATTTCCGAGCAAGAACAGTGGCTTGCTCGGAAAAACGAGATAGCCGTACCTTCTTGCCCGTGGAAGGGTCGACCGGCATGGACGAATAAGCCTCCTCCAGACCTTCGACTCCGTTCGCCAGAGCGAATTGAATCGCAGTCTTTGCGCCAGCTTCTGATTGAGCAACCGCAAAGGCCTCCAGGAGATCGCCTTCCGCGAAGACCTTCGACAACTCGCTCAGCGCAGGCGCAGGAGTACCGCTGGCGACAAGACGGCCATGCACTCGTGCCAAAGCTTTGGAAGCATTATCAATCAGGGAAAATATTCCCTCAGAATGCCTCCTGAGCTGCGCGAGAGTGTCGGTCAGCACGTCCACCCGCTGAATCCCAGGAATCTCCAGAGGAACATTCAGAAGACCTACGGACAGACAAAATGATGCTTAGCAAAGATCAGCAGAATGAAAAATTCAAAAACCTAAGATACTTACCCGCAAAGCGCTTGGCGAGAGGACGAAGGAACGCGACAGTGTCGTTGTCAGCCTTACTGCCGGCCTCCTCCAACTCCTTCACGGCCTTCCGCGACTCCGCAAGCTTCGTATGGAGTTCCTCCGATTGCTTGCGGGAAGCTTCCAGTTCTTGCCGGGTAGTCGCCAGTTCAGCTTCCTGGGCAGTTACCTGCTCTGAAAGTTTAGTCTTTTCAGACTCTGCGAATTCGGCTCGAGCTGCACAAAGGATGCTAATCAGAAATCAAGAATGGATGACACACGAAAGCCAAGGAGATAACGAAACTTACCTTTAAGGAGGTCGCCTTCAGATTTGAGTCGGCTAACTTCTGATCGAAGCGACTCGCAATCTGTTTCGGCCAGAACGACGCGGCGACCGATCGCCGCAAGGGAATCGACGAGCGACTGTGAAAGCACGAAGATAAAGAGTTAGAAGAAAAGAGGTTTGAGCCTGTACCCGATTATTTACAATCGACTACAGCCTCGGGGGCTACTCCCATCGGGAGCACTGCCGTGCACCCGAAGAAGACAAAATTACGGAGAAGTGAAGAAAGAAACTTTTGAGCCTGTACCCGATTACTTACAATCGACTACAGCCTCGGGGGCTACTCCCATCGGGAGCACTGCCGTGCACCCGATAAAATTTTTACTGGGCAGATCAAAGAGATAGAAGATTACCTGTCCGGTGGCGCGGGAGAGTGGATCCGCAGAGCTATCCGTCGCCTCCTTCGAGACCGAAGTTCTAGCGGCGAAGCTAGGAATCTCCCGCCCCATAGTCGCAACATCAGGCGCAGCCTTGGGAGAATTCTGGACGGTGCCCGCGGTAGGAGTCTCATCCGCGTTTTTTGCCTTATTCCTCTTTTCGGGAGGAACAGCAGCGGCAAACCTACTCGGGCTGATCGCCTGCAAACTGCGTTAGAAAGCAAGGAAACATCAGCATAGACAAACAAAGATTGTTCGAATAGAAATACGGAGAAAACACTTACTCGTCATCCTCCTCGTCTTCATCCAAATCATCCGCGTTCCAGGCGGCTGCGAATGGGGCCTGAGGAGGACGAGATTGGAGCGGAGTCACGAAAATCGGAGGCGACGTCTCCAAAGATTTATCTTTGGAGGTGGCTTCATCGTCATTCACCCGACGACGCTTCGGAGGGACGTCACTCGAGTCCTCAGCGTCATCCGAAGATAAATGCTCAGAACTCGAAGAGGCGTTGGCCACGCTAGTGTCGACCGCACCGTCCTGGTGACTTGACTGAAGGCATGAGGCATCATCACCAGCAACGGGCGGATAGCAATTTGCTACAGCTAGGCTCTGCAGAAAAAAGAAGACAAAGAAGATCTTATCGGCAAGAAAATTCCAAAGATGGAAGTAAAAAAAAAAAAAAAAAAAAAAATAAATAAATAAAGACAGAAAAACTAACCTCAGCTGGAGGAGGATTTGAAGCAGAATAAGCCTCGACTGAGCAATCAGGGTATTGCTCCCCAACTTTCAGTCGAGTGATGGCAGCAATCTTCTTCTCGAATTCTACATTCGAAAGCTCTTCTCTGCTCACTCGACTGGGATCTTCTGCGCCTTGATACTCCCACATGGTGGAAGGCCTCTGCAGCGGCTGGATCCTACGCTTCAAGAAAAGGCCGGCCAGGTGAAGCCCGTTGAGCACTACTCCCGAGGTCTGGTCTCGAAGAGCAGCAATTCTTGCGAGCAGGGGCGCGACCGTCTGGGTCTCCTCGGCTGTCATCTTGTGGTTCCACGACTTGCGCCTTGTCAGAACTGCGAGTGGGTGGAACTCGACAAGTCCGCCCGAACTGTTGTCGGCGACGTAGAACCATTTCTTCCGCCAGCCTTGCGCGGAATCGATGAAGTGCATGTTGAAGTACGCGCTCTCGTGGCGCGCCTGGATCCCGAAGCCACCCGTACGAAGCGGCTCGCCGGGCTCGGACTCCACCCGCGATTTTTCGCGGAAGATCCGGATCTTGAACAGCGCCTTCCAGAGCGCCCAGTGCGGGCGAATGCCAAGATAGCATTCGCAAAGCGTGATGAAGCACGCGATGTGCTGCACCGCGTTTGGGGGAAGATCGTGAAGCTGTATGCCATAGGCACACAGCAACCCGATGAAGAAGGGATGAAGGGGGAAGGAGAGGCCCCGAGTCACGTGGTCCACGAAGACCACGCGTTCGTTCGACTGGGGGTTAGGTACCTCTTCTCTTTTCCCGAGGCGAACACGTTTGTCCGCCTCCGCCGGTAGAAGACCCTCCCGCTGCATCTCCTTGATGCTCTTGGCGGTGGTGTTGGGAGTGCGCCAGTCGCCGGCGCGAGTGGCGAGGGGCGCAGAGGGCTCGCCTGATGCCGAAGTTCCAGCGCCGCGTTTCTTCCCACCGGCCATCGTTCGCAGCGGAAGCTTGAGCGCGAGGAAGTTGAAGACGAGTGCGAGGAAGAAGATGAGCGCGAGGTGGAAGACAAAGACGGAAAGCGAGGAAAATTTCACTGCGGCGCTAACACCCTTATTTATATACGGGGTAAAGCAATCTCAGCCGTACGATACGCAACGTGGCACCTATCGCAGTTGCCACGCGTAAGGATGAAACGAAGCGGCGGCGTACGCTGTTTCGTGCCACGATCTTAACAAAAGATCGTGCGCATTTACTGCGCATTTCGCGTAAAAAACGGGAGTGACGTCTCGTTTCCCGGTCAAAAAGCTGACAAGGTGGGCCAGTTTCTGCTGCCACTCCGTCACGTCCCATCGGGAGAAGAGGAGCACGCCTTGACGTCATGGCGTTCGTCATTCCGAAAGGAAATTTTTTGCGAATGGAATTCCAAACGCGAAATTATCTTCGCACGAATATCTATTCCTTCGGATAGAACACATTCTTTCCATGAAAAAATTCATGAATCAAAGCCTCTTCGGACAAGAGAAACATGCCTTACACACGAAAACTCTTTCGTACAGGCACAATTTTCCAAAACATGAAAACTCTTTCATACGGAGCTAACATTTCCAACACGAAACTTTTTTCGTACGGAACTCATACCAATCTAATCGGGTAGAAAGAACCCACCTTATGCGTGATATTTACGCATCACAAAAACCTGGATTGTACAGCCGACTAGGCACATCCGGATGCCATATTCTTCGAATATGAAGGTAAGACCCAAAAAGATCTTTCTTTTGGGCCTGGAATCGCACTCGAAAGCTGCGTCCTCCGGCATAGTTCCGTGTCAACAACACGAAGAAAAATCCTAGCGGACGCGCCGGGTACCCCCTTAGGTTAAGTTCGACTCGATAAGTCCACAACGGCCCAGTCGTAACGATCACCTCATCGGATTCGAGTCGGAGGTCTCGAATCTGTGTAGGCCAGGAGTGTTTTTGCCCTAGTCGCAATTAATTGGCCCTGATCTCTCGGGAGAGCCAAGCCACTGAGCCACATCCTTCTGCTAATATAGCCGCAAAAACTGGCACTAATGCTGCTCGATACTCGAGTATTTTTATTCAAGAAACAGGGAACACACCCTTCGTAAGCAACAACTGTCGAGCTGAACTTCTAGAAGGAGATCAAAGAAAAGGTCTGACCGTCTACCCGACTGAAAATAAATCCCAGTCGAGCATACGCTCGGGGGCTACTGACGAAGGCATGGATCCTGGGCCCTACGAATAAGGGCACCCCCTCTCGCACCTTCTAACCAAGGCCCAACAGGAAGCGCCCTTGGAGTACTCTAGAAGGCCCATGAAAAGCCCACCCGCATCAACTTGCGGGCTAAGTTAGGAATTGTAACCAACTCAAGCTAGGGTTTGTATCCTCTCCGGGTTGGACTCGAGACCTGGCTATCTATATAAAGCCAGGAGAGCCTCAAAGGAGAGGACCAAGTATTACCGCACGACCACAAAAGCCTTGAAACTCGAGATCTACTCTCGATTCGAGCACCTGTAATCGATCTCATCGTTTAATACAGATCAGCAGAAGGCAGGAGTAAGGGTTTTACCTCTTCGAGGGCCCCGAACCTGGGTAAATATCGCCTCCCTGTCTAGCCGACGATTCCACCAGCGCCTATGACATCTCCTAGTCGAAACCCGATAGGGTCACCTGAGGGATTTGCGGAGCCAGAGCTTCGACATGGGGGAATATTGCACCGGCTCCAGTTGACGGCACTCTCGCCCTCGTCCTCGGCTCCGGCGGCAGCGGACGCAGAGGCGAGTTCCTCTCCGATGATAGTGATCTTCCCCTCCACCGTTTCGGGAGCGAGAGGTGGAGGCGGCACGGAAGATGATGTGGCCAGGTTATCGGCCGCGAGAGGTGGATCCTCGCGGGCCTGGCCGGCGGAAGATTTCTCCGGCACGTCGCCGGTGGCGCGGCTCGGCGAATCCACCATGGGATCCATGGTGTTGATTATGTCGTCGAACTCTGCTGCGACGGAGCGGTCGGGAGAGGCGCGCGGAGAGTCCATATCTCGGCGGTCCGACGAGGACTCCGTGCTCTTCGACAAGAAATCCGGGAATGGCGCGGTCGATTGTACGGGCTCGGGTTTTGCTTTGCTCTGCTCTCACCGAGGCTCGGGGGGCTATGGCGCTTGAGGCTTGAAGGTGAGAGGAGAGTGGAAGGTTTGCCGAACAGGATGAAGTGGGATATTTATAGTCGGAAATCCATTACGATACGTGCTAATGGCTCTTTTGACCGTTGGATGCTCAACGCGTGTCACTCGCCGGAAATTCCGGGAAATGAATCGACAGGTGATTATTGCTATCTCCTCGTTTCCCGCGAGAATCTATCAGAGATACGTCTCAGGGTTTCACACTCGACACCCAAACGTCCCCGACGTCAGCATGATTTAAGCGCTGATGTAGGAGGTTCCTTCTCCACGAAGGTTCACGGAAGAAAAGCCGGATTTTCCGAAATCCGAGTTTCGCGTTATAGCATGATTTGAAGGAAAAGAAGAATCAAGACAGAAAGCCAGTATTTCTCGGAAAGAATGCAAATTTGACGAAAGACGGCGAATTAGAGTCTTAATCCTTTTTGGGGGCTACTGTCAGATATATACGGATTAGAGGTATACCAGATGGTGCTCTAAAGTGCCGGATTACCAGGGTGACCTAAATGGTAATGGATTACGGTCCATTAGGCGGGCCAGTAAGCTTACGCGCGGAAGCCGGATTCTAGAAGAATCCGGACCACGGCCCACGTGGTACGGCTTGGAGTAGAAGGCGAATTCCTTGCCTTCCAAGTTAGGACATATGTAGTATTCTAGGTTTCCTATTCTGTAAGCCCTAACCCGGCTATTATATAAAGCCGGACGGGAGATAAGAAAGATAGACAAGAAGCTAGAGGCTAACTCGCCGAGAGGTTGATCCTTGTCGAGTAGCTAAACCTAACTCACATTGTACTCTGTATACCTCAGTCTTTAGCCCTGATTAGTGAGATTGCAGGAGTAGGAACGCCGCCTAGTTGCGACGTACTGAACT
The DNA here is from genome assembly GCA_028641055.1 of Alopecurus myosuroides. Taxonomy (NCBI): domain Eukaryota; kingdom Viridiplantae; phylum Streptophyta; class Magnoliopsida; order Poales; family Poaceae; genus Alopecurus; species Alopecurus myosuroides. Next base: position 506 of record JAPCYS010002526.1, on the reverse strand, counting down.
TGGGTAGGTGTCATTGTTAGTCATACGATCACGTCCCCCCACCTCTCTATCAGTAGTCTCATGGCACCCCCGTCTATGAATTCTACTACGATGTCTCGACACCGGCGAACGGCGCTCCTCGAATGTGACGAAGAAGAGCATCGTCCAGATGCAGAGGGAAGGACTGATCCCTCCTGAAGATACGAACCGCGTGCGCCAGTCGGGAAGAAGGAAGACGTCTCGAGCCCCCGAGTCAACGAGCACATTGCTTTCTCGGGCACATCGCGAGGTTTGTCTTTCTCCCTGTCGGATATATGCCAATTAGGGGTATATCCGGCATTGTCTGAAAGCCGGATTACCAGGGTGGCCCACAGGCAATGGAACAGGGTCCATTGGGCGGCCCAGTAAAGCTGACGCGCAGGAAGCCGAATTTTAGAAGAACCCGGACCACGACCCAATGTGGTACGACTTGGAGGAGAAGTCGGATTCCTTACTTTACAAGTTAGATACTTTCCTTAGTCTTCTAG
>JAPCYS010003940.1:82500-85335 GCA_028641055.1 Alopecurus myosuroides | reverse complement strand
TACGGGAACGCAAAACACCGTCCTTTCCCCGCGCTGTTGGACACCGCATCGAGCACGGGCGCGTCGTGGCTCACCGCCGCCGTCTTCTTCCACGCCGCAGCCGCCGTCGTCACGCCATCGTCACCGCCCCTCTGCTCGACTCCAACGGTGGTGAGCCACCGAGATCTCCTCCCTCCCTCTCCTCTCTGTTGCACATCCATGTCTGCACACGCACGCATCCAGCAGCAGCACACTGCGCGAGCACGTCGCCGGCGAACTTTGTTCCTCTGTCAGCGTTCAGGTCGCGGAAGGTTTTGGTCGACAGTTAAAAATTCAGAAAACGCCCTAGCTGAACCTTAACTTTGTTGCTCGTCTGTATCTAGCAAACGAACGCAAGCCAGCGCAGTGGCAACGCCACGCTGCGCGCACACCCGCGCCCACGGTTCGATCCCCGCGGCGCCACCCTTTTTTTTTGGGGATTTTTCCCCTAAGCTGTGGTCCACCTGTCGGTGGGCGTGGTGGCCAGTTGTGCTGCCATGCAGCACCACGTAGGCCAGTGGCCCACGCGCAGTGACTGCGGGTAGGGTACCACGCGGTAACAAACAATTTCTGTACATTTCTTTTAAATCTAAGTCCCTAAAAATAACAAATTGGTCCCCAGTTTTAATCTGTTAATAACTTTTAAAATATGACTGCAAATCAAAAACTCTAAACATGTTTATTGCTCTAAATAAAATTGTGTATCTAATGGTACCATTTGTTCACTGTTTTGAAATTCCAAAATGCAATTTCAATTTGAATTCAAATAATCCAATTGTAATTTGCTAAAATCAATAAATAATTCATTCTTAATCCAATAAATGCAAATAAAATATGTTTTCCATACCATTTTGAATAACCTATTCAAATATAATTTTTGTTTCCTGGTTTGAATAATTAAAATTGCCTAAACAATTTAAATCTTGTTTAATTCAATTAAAATTGCTAAAATCATAACTTGCTCAAATTTAATTATTTCTAAACATGTAAATATGTTTTCAAAAACCAGAAAAACATAACCTTTGCAAATATGAACTTTAATTAATACTTTGAACAATTAAAATTCAATTAATATTCCTATTTGCATTAATTCCAATTTAAAACTTGTTTAATATTGTTTAATTCATAATAAATTCATCCTAACTCCTATTCCAATATTTGAAACATGTAATCCAACTAAAAATTTGATGTTCTTTTCAAATATAAATTTTGTTAATTGTTTTGCACACTTTAACTTGGTGAAAACAACAATTACTTGTGTGGCAAGTTTAGGTAACCAAACTTAACCAATGTTTTCCAAACTTGTTTTGTTCTTTTACCACTTGCATCTATTGTTGTTATTTTGTAGTTATCATCATGCATGCATCATGCTAATTCACTTACACATGATGTTTAGTTGTAGAACAATTGTTTCAACTTTAACCATGGGCTATCCATATGCAATCCAATTGCATATGGGTCCATTTAATTTGTGTTATCATTCCAACTAGTTTACTTTGGTGCATCTATTAACATGACATGCATCATCCCATGTTTGTGCACCTATGCCATGTATTGATTGCTCGTCTCTTTCGATTGTGTGTTTGCTTCTTCTCGCTTTAGACGACGACGTTGAGACCGACGAGATGTACGGTACCCCTTCTAAGGATTTTAGATCAGTACCAGGCTACTGGGTTTGCAGGCAAGTTATCACTCACATGAATCATCGAGTTCTCTTCCACACTTGTTGTCGATACTATCCTTTTGTCTACTATTGCTAGCCCTATGTATCGTTGCTTGTTCTCCGAACCCATCACATGATACCCTGAGCCCAATGATATTGCCTCACCTCCGTACCTACAGCCATTGCTTGTGTCTTAATCTTACCTAGCATGCTTAGAGTTGCCTTTGCTCGAGTCTATTGTCGGTTACTTCTTTTACTATTATTGTTGTACCGGGGGGCTCGAATGTTAATCAATCAATCCTGTTAATGCTAATGGTAATAATAATTTGATGATAAGGCACCGGCAGGAGGCCCTAAGTGGTTTTGAGGCCTGCTAGTGTCGACCCTAATAGGAAAAGGGTCTTGTCTACTGATCCATGATGAGCGCACTACCCGCATGAGGGAAGCGAGTATGGGCGCCCCCCTCAACTTGACCCGATTCGCATCTCGTCCAAATCGCCTCATTTAGTTCGGGTGTTCCATTTGCTGCATGCATGATCTTGCGAGCCCTTGGCGCCCGGGTGGAACTTTCGTAGTCGGCATATAGGGGGACACGTTCTTAGAGTGTTATGAGGGTCCATTTTCTTCTGGGCTCGATTAGCCGTGCGCCCAAGGTGCTTTGGGCTTGATGCGAAGAAGGGTTGGATTGTGTTGAGTGTCCCGCTTGGTGGGAGGCATCCCATCTGGCGGAATATTCATACGTGTACGGCCAAATTGGTGCAACCCTGCCGGGATAATCTTCTCGAGAAGCCGTGTTTTCCGCGGTTATGGACTACTTGGTGAAAGTACTGGCTAACAAGTACTCAGGACAACTTAAACATAACGATCAATCATGTTACACCCAATGAATAACAATTTGACTAGTAATAGGTTTATTCACACAATAACTTGATTCACCTTTAATCCAACTGTGTGAGTTATCCTCGGATTGCTTCTTCGGATAAGGGGCGAGATCCAGGATGGGTTTGTTTGAAGTTATCTTTCAGTTGGTTACAATACTCGATCTTATCTTCTTCTGTTAGCCGGAACTTGTAGTATATCTCTATAGTTGGTTAGAGCAGCCCGCTGCAGCTTTTATAACACCTATTTCTTCCGTTGATCCCAAGCATCTATGC
>JAPCYS010003940.1:67500-77500 GCA_028641055.1 Alopecurus myosuroides | reverse complement strand
CGTGAGAAGTCGATGACGGGCGCCGGTAAGGTGCGTTACGGCAAAAACTTCAGTATTCTGGGCGAAAACGTGGCCGGTACGTGAAAACGGGGAACCTCCCCGATGTCGGGAAAAATTCCCGTACGGGCGCCTAAAGTTGCCTTACGGTGAAAACAGCAGTATTCTGAAGCGAAACCGTGGGCCGAAACGTGAAAACGGGGAAACTCCCCTAACTTGGGTAAAAGTTCACGACGGGCGCCGGTAAGGTGCGTTACGGTGAAAACATCAGTATTCTGTTATAAAACGTGGGCGGAAACGGGAAAACGGGGAACCTCCCCGAAGTCGGGGAGATGTTCACGACGGGCGCCGGTAAGGGCGTTACGGTGAAAACATCAGTATTCTGGTATAAAACGTGGGCCGAAACGCGAAAACGGGGAACCTCCCCGAAGTCGGAGAGATGTTCATGACGGGCGCCGCTAAGGTGCGTTACGGTGAAAACATCAGTATTCTGGTGTAAAACATGGGCCGAAACATGAAAACGGGGAACCTCCACGAAGTCGGGGAGAAGTTCACGACTGGCGTCGGTAAGGTGTGTTACGCTGAAAACATCAGTATTCTGGTATGAAACGTGGGCCGAAACGCGAAAACGGGGAACCTCCCCGAAGTCGGGAGATGTACGACGGGCGCCGGTAACGTGCGTTATGGTGAAAACATCAGTATTCTGGTATGAAACGTGGGCCGAAACGCTAAAACGGGAACCTTCCCGAAGTCGGGAAAAAGTTCACGACGAGCACCGGTAAGGTGCGTTACGGTGAAAACATCAGTATTCTGGTATGAAACGTGGGCCGAAACGCGAAAAACGGGGAACCTCCCCGAAGTCGGGGAGATGTTACGACGGGCGCCGGTAACGTGCGTTACGTTGAAAACATCAGTATTCTGGTATGAAACGTGGGCCGAAACGCTAAAACGGGGAACCTCCCCGAAGTCGGGAAAAAGTTCACGACGGGCACCGGTAAGGTGCGTTACGGTGAAAACATCAGTATTCTGCTATAAAACGTTGGCCGAAACGTGAAAACGGGAACCTCCCCGAAGTCGGGGAGATGTTCACGACGGGCGCCGGTAAGGTGCGTTACGGTGAAAACACAAGTATTTGGGCGTAAACGTGGGCCGAAACGCGAAAACGTGGATACGTATACGTGCAGGAAATCCTGCCGCGACAGGAAAATGGGGCCTTTTTCCTGCCGCGGCAGCAGTGTACCCCCTTCACAGGCTGAAGGGCAGGGTTCCCAGGGGGCTGAGTTTCCCGGGTATATTGGGAGCAGGGTGCCGTCTCTCCCGACCGTAAAAGGTCTAGGCACGGACCGTGTTATCGTGTGTTTTCACACGTAAAACACGTGTCCACGGGGGATTCGGGCGTCCCCCCACGAGGTTGCCGCGGTCGGATTTCGTTGCACAGGTCGGATGGACGGGGCACCAGTCGCAAGACGGTGCACCGGTTGGATGATGGTGCCGGGACCAATTGCGGTGCCTCAGACGGGCACAGGAGGTTGCCGTGGTCGGATTACGTTTGCACCGGTCGGATGGACGGTGCACCGGTCGGATGATGGTGCCGCGGACTGATTATGGTGCCTCTGACGGGCCTAGGAGGTAGCCGCGGTCGGATTACGTTGCACCGGTCGGATGGACGGTGCACCAGTCGGAAGACGGTGCACCGGTCGGATGATGGTGCCGCGGACTGATTACGGTGACTCGGACGGCCCCAGGAGGTTGCCGCGGTCGGAGATTATGTTGCATCGGTGGAGACGGTGCTCCGGTCGGATGATGGTGCCGCGGATTGATTTGCCTCGGACGGATTACGTTGCTCGGTTGCCTCGGTTGGATCACGTTATCTCGGTTTGGAGTACGTTGCCCCGTATACACGGATTGGGTGGGAAGGATTGAGTCTGGTACGTTTACGTGATAGATGAGTCTTGAAAAGGGCGATGACCCGTCACGAACGCGTTGCTTTGGCTAGCGTCTTACTTATTTCAACCGGAGAATACTCCACGCTCGGATTACGTTGTCTTGGTCGGATTATGGACTATGTTGCCTCGGTTGGATTACGTTGCCCCGTATACACGAAAAAACCTGTATTCTTGTTGACGTGGGAAAGATTGAGTCCGGTACGTTTACGTGATACCAAGTCTTGAAAAGGGCGAGGACCCGTCTGTAACACGTTGCTTGTGGCTAGCGTCTTACCCATTTCAAGGAGACGGTGCCCCTAAGATGTTACTGTTGCCTCCGCAACACCCGCGCGCTGTGGACACTCAGGACGCCTGCATGCAAGTGATTCCCCCGTGCAATGCGTGGGGGAGGCTTGGTAGGCTTGACCGCTGTGGCTACGCGAGCGCATGAGTTGTTTAGGACCCGTGTCTGCCGGTAGTTCCCCCGCCTCTGTGCGGCCGACTACCGGCGCCGTGTCCGTTGGTCCCGTGGCTTATGTTACCGTTGCCTTTCATGTGCTTGTATGCTGGTACCCGAACAGTGGGAAGTGGTGCATTCTACAGGTTGCCTCGTGGCGGACGCCTTCCGGTGTGCCGTTGCGGCCATATGGCGCTTGCGGTGTTGCCTCGTGGCTCTTGCACGTTTTCGTCTCGGTGCTATCAAGGCAGCCTCGCTCACGCTGTTGGTCTCGGATGTTGCTCACGATAAAGTGTCGTGGCCCTTTTGGTTGCCATGACCCGACCCTTGGAAGCTCCCCGAATTGAGAACAACCGGAACAGGTGTTGCCTCTACCTCTCCGCAGTTAGTGGTAGGATACGCAACATTCTGCGCCGATCCTCAAACAAGTAGGACGAGCTTGGCCCGCTCAAATGCGACTACCGGCCCGGCAGTTGCCTCTTCCTTGACACGCAAGTGGATTGGCGGACGATTGTCGACGTTGGATGTCAAAAAGGACGTGCTACCTGGTTGATCCTGCCAGTAGTCATATGCTTGTCTCAAAGATTAAGCCATGCATGTGCAAGTATGAACCAATTTGAACTGTGAAACTGCGAATGGCTCATTAAATCAGTTATAGTTTGTTTGATGGTACGTGCTACTCGGATAACCGTAGTAATTCTAGAGCTAATACGTGCAACAAACCCCGACTTCTGGGAGAGGCGCATTTATTAGATAAAAGGCTGACGCGGGCTCTGCTCGCTGATCCGATGATTCATGATAACTCGACGGATCGCTTGGCCTTCGTGCCGGCGACGCATCATTCAAATTTCTGCCCTATCAACTTTCGATGGTAGGATAGGGGCCTACCATGGTGGTGACGGGTCACGGAGAATTAGGGTTCGATTCTGGAGAGGGAGCCTGAGAAACGGTGTAACATCCCAAGTATGAAAACCATCCCCTTAGAATGTTTGTTGCATGTTTATTTAAGTATTGCATCATGTCATCATATTGTTTCCATGTTTTTTGCTTTTGTTTCTAAATTGTTGCAATTGTTTTCCACTGTTTTCACAACTCAAATTCAAACCTTACTCAAACACTGTTTTCATACTTGTTCTGTTCCAATTTTTGGAATAAAAATCACAAATAATAACAACCAATTGGTTCCATGTTTTTCCATAGTGATCACTTGGGAAAATAATGGTTTTAAATCAATTATTCATGTTCCAAACACATTTGAAATTCAAATCCAAGCACCCAAAACAGAACCATTTTGAAATCATGTTGTTACCAAATCAAATCAACTCAATTCTCTTATTTATCTTAGGGGTGACCCTATGTTCAATGTTGGTTTTAATAATGGTTATTAATATTAACAAATTCTCCCAAATTTGGTTCCAATTTCAAAAAGCAATCAAACTTTTAAAAATTTTGAAAATAAAAGTTACCAAGTGTTTGCTTCTGGCCTAAGGAGTTTCCCTAATTTTTCTCCAATTTTTCAATAACCAAAAAACCTATTCTTTCCTTCCATTTTTGGTTTCAGCAAAAAAAAATAAAAGAAACAGAAAATACAAAAAGAGAGGAGGCAGCAGCTAAAACCCAGCCGCCCACCTAATTACCTTTTTTCCCCACTCGAGCCCACGATCCCTCCCTGTCGCTGTCGTCCTCCTCGATGGTGATGTCACCTTCAGTACGACAGGCACACCACCGCCGATCGCCTCTCCCTCCGCTCGATGCTCGCCGTACAGGCACCTACCCCCCATAAAACTAGCTACCTCTGCCTCTCAACCCTAGCTCCCCTCCCCATCGCCGCCGTCCTCTCTAGCTCCCCTCCTCTCTGCTATTTTCTCGTTGCCTGAACCTGACCGAAAACCACCGTAGATCACCACCGTCGCCTCCCCTCACCGCCGGTCTCCACAACCACCTCGAGTAGTCACCGTCCCGGGAATGGAACCGCGGAGCGTTCCTGCACCTCACCGTGCCCTCGTCGCCTGCTGAACGGCACCGCAGCGGCCGCGCCGTCGCCGGGGAGGAGCGCCGCTGCTGCCTGCCGTCAGGCAGTCGTCCTCGACGACCAGAAGCGAGGTGAGCAGGCCACCCCTCTCCTTCCCCTCCTTACGTCTCCACGCTGCACGCACGCGCACGATCTGCACACAGCCCGCACACCGCACGCGCACGGCCCGCGCGGGCAGCCCCGGCGAGCAGCCGCTAGTTGCCGGCGTCGTGCTCTGTTCCGTCAGGTGCAGCTAGCAGATGTGCTAAAATTCAGTTAAACCTCCAAGCTACTCCTTTTCTTCAGACCGTGGGCTCTACCAACAGTAGCGAGCGAGTACCGCAGTGGTTCGTTCCCTTCCGCACAGCCTAGCGACCCTGGGTTCGAGACCCCGCGGCCGCAACCCACTTTTCTCGTTTTCTTCCGCGCGCGGGGGTTGGGTCCACCCGTCGGTGACCGCCACTGCCACCTCACCTTGCGCACGCCTGCGTGGCTGCCACCTGGGCCTGGGCCCGCACGGCAGCGGCTAGGGTAGGAAGAAGATCCGTAACAAAAGGTTTCTGCGCATTCCTATTAATTACTAAATCCATTTAAAACAACAAAATTGAATATAAAACTTCATAATTTAATATCTTTTGTTCTGTAAACCCAATAAATAAAAACTTTATATGTTTTCAGATCCAAATTTCCTAAACTTTCCAAATATCCAATTTGTGTACTGTTTTGGAAACTTCAAATGTATTTTAAAATTCAAACTTAAATATTTCAAATGTTAATTTGTAAATTCCATAACTAATTATTTATAATCCAATAAATGCAAATAAAATATGTTTTCCATACCATTTTAAATAACCTATTCAAATATAATTTTTGTTTCCTGGTTTGAATAATTTAAAATGCCTAAACAATTCAAGTCTTGTTTAATTCAATTAAAAATTGTTTAATATTGTTTACTTCCTAATTAAATAATCCTAAGTCCAATTTCAAAATGTGAAACATGTAATCCAACTAGAATTTGATGTTCTTTTCAAATATAAACTTTGTTAATTGTTTTGAGCACTTTAACTTGATGAAAACAACCATTACTTGTGTGACATCAATAAGGAACCAAGAATTCTTAACATGACAAATAAAATCCTACACTTGTTTTATTCCTTTTCCAATTGCATCTAACTTGTTTACTTCTTGTTTTCATCATGCATGCATCATGTTTAACTACTTACACTTGTTAATCAAATGTAGATCATTGCTTCAACCTAAACCATTTGCATCCATATGCAATTCACATTGCATATGGGTCCAATTAAATTGTATTTCTCTTGTCAAGTAGGTTACTTTGATGCATCTATTAACATGACATGCATCATCCCATGTTTGTGCACCTATGCCATGTATTGATTGTTCGTCCTTTTCGATTGTTTGTTTGCTTCTTCCTGGATATACGACGACGTTGAGACCGACGATACTTACGACACCCCTTCTAAGGAGTTAGCTCAGTTCCAGGCTACTGGGTTTGCAGGCAAGTTATCACTCACATGAACCACTGTGTTCCTTTCAACATTGGTTACCGATACTTTCCGTTGTTCTTTTCTGCTAGCCTTAGTAGTAGTTGTTTCTGTTACGAACCCATCACCTGAATCCCTTAACCTTGATATTGCCTCACCTCCCCTCCTATCACCCCTTTGGTTGAGCCAGTGTCTTACTAGCATGCTTAGGTTGTTTTGCTCGAGTCTGTTACCCGTTACTTTCTGTTGCTATCTTTATTATGTTCTGGGGGCTCGATGTTTAATCAATCAATCAATCATGCTAACGTTACTATTAATAATAAATTTGATGATAAGGCACCGGCAGGAGGCCCTGTGTGGTTTTGAGGCCTGCTAGTGTCGACCCTAATAGGAAAAGGGTCTTGTCTACTGATCCATGATGAGCGTGCTCACCGCATCCGGGTGGTAGTATGGGACCCCCCTCGACTTAGACCTGATCTGCAGCTTGTCCGAAGAGCCACACTTAGTTCGGGTGTTCCATTTGCTCCTTTGCATAATGGGAGGGCCCCCCATGGTTACTGGTGTTGGTTATGATGATGATGATGCATATAGGGCGAGGCCTGTGGTGCCGGGGGGTGTGGTTTTCACCCTTGCGCTTAGGTTAGGCGGACTGGCCGGGACCTTATAGCTCCGTGGCTCCTAGGATGGGTTGTAGAGATGGTTTGGGTCGTGTCAAGCCAACCTGAGTTTTAGTTGGTGGCTTGAGTGTGTACGGGTACTGGAGCACACCCTGCAGGGATAATCTTCTCGAGAAGCCGTGTTTTCCGCGGTTATGGATTACTTTGTGAAAGTACTGGCTAACAAGTACTCAGGACAACTTAAACATAATGATCAAACATGTTACACCCAATGATTAATAACTTGACTAGTAATAGGTTGATGACACAATAACTTGATTCACCTTTAATACAACTGTGTGAGTTATCCTCGGATTGCTTCTTTGGATAAGGGGCGAGATCCAGGATGGGTTTGTTTGAAGTTATCTTTCAGTTGGTTAATCCCCGATCTTATCTCCTTTCTGGTTAGCCGGAAGTGGTAGAATCTCTGTAGTTGGTTAGTGCAGCCAGTTGCAGCATCTTTTATATCCCCTCTCTTCCGTTGAACCCAAGGCATCTGTGCTTGGTGTTGACGGGTTACACTTTGGTGAACTGTGAGTCTTGCTTGCCAGTACGTTTATGTACTGACCCCTTTGGGGATGTGGTTTCCGCAGACCTACGTTTCCGAGGAGCTACATGGTGGCAACTACATGGAGTATGACGAGACTGCTGACGAGTAGATAGCGGACCCGGGCAGGATCCGAGGCTTCGTGGATGGGCTCCGTCTGTTTGTTTCCGGCCTCTTAGGCCTATTTGGTTCTTGTCTGTACTCAGACATGTTGAATGCTTCCGCTGTATTGTAATGATGTATTGTTGGGGCATGCGCCCTCTGAATGATTGTATTTGCTATCTCTGCTCTAATGAGAGCTATTTGCAACTTATTTCAATCTTTTGTGTCGTAGAGATCTGTTGTGATATCAGTTGTTCAACGCCGTTGACGTACCATGTGTGTATGGTTTGAAGTACGTCGACGGAAGTGCCTTTGATCTCTAGTGGATAGTTTACATCGACGATGGAATAGCAGGGCTTGTGTTGTCGTGCATAAGCGCAGGCCTACCAGGAAGCTGGGACGTGGGAGCAGTTATGCCCCATAATCCAAGCATCTGCTATCCAGTTCGTACGGTGAGTATCCCCTAGAAATCAGGGTGCGACAAATGGTATCAGAGCCTGTCTGCCTGTAGGATCCCTTTTTACTGGTCGCAGTTGAGTCTAGAAACTATTTTGTAGCTATATAGGAACAAAATGAAACATGAGAGTAGGAATTCTGTTCTTTTTCTTCTTTCCCCACCCTCCCTCCCTTTTTCTGGTAAGGAAGTGCAACGTTGATTTTTCCCTTCTCATCTAAACTTTCAAGTTAGGATTTCACGTGTTTTGGGTTCTCCGTAGTACCTCAGGAATCTTGTTCTCGTTTTCCCGGTGTTGCTTCAGTATCATGTTCTTCTAAACATTTCCTTTTCGTCCGTTGAAATCTTGTTGTTGTTTTCTACTTAAATTCTTCTACCGGCGTCAAATCAACTTCCCAAATATCAAATCTATCTGTCCAGAGAGGTTCTTGTTGTTGTTGTTGTTTTCATTCCTCAAGCACCACATTCCAAATAGTCTATTCTCCATATGGATCAAGTTCTGTTTTAATCAAAGTTTCCCCGTTCGTCTACTAAACTCTAAATCCAGCTAAAGTGTTATTTGATACCGGAGCATCACATTCCTTTGTGTCAAAAATCTCTACCACAACATACAACCTAACTCTGGTTCCACTAAGCAATCAAATCTCCGTTCACTCTCCGGAATCTCAAGTGTTGACTTCCAACATAAGTAAGAACAATCCAATTCTAATGGGAGGCCACATATTCCTCGTTACTCTCATGTTGCTGATTCTGACATTGATGTCATTCTCGGTGTTGCATTGATGTCAATAACTCTGTTCCACCCTTACTACAGATAGTCTATTCTCCAAATGAATCAAATTCTATCCAGCTATACACCATCCATACAAACCATATACCTCTACTAATATTGTTCCGGTGGTTTCCAAATTCCCTGACGTCTTTCCAAAAGAGTTGCCAGGAATTCCTATTGTTTTGAACTTCCACATAACTATCCAATGTGCACGATGTGTTCACGTGTCACATCTCAAGTGGATCTTCCCAAGAAGTTCCGGACCTTCTCTTTTCTCAGTAGGAATCTCGGGGCGCGATTCCTTCAAGGGGGGGCGTTTGTAACATCCCAAGTATGAAAACCATCCCCTTAGAATGTTTGTTGCATGTTTATTTAAGTATTGCATCATGTCATCATATTGTTTCCATGTTGTTTGCTTTTGTTTCTAAATTGTTGCAATTGTTTTCCACTGTTTTCACAACTCAAATTCAAACCTTACTCAAACACTGTTTTCATACTTGTTCTGTTCCAATTTTTGGAATAAAAATCACAAATAATAACAACCAATTGGTTCCATGTTTTTCCATAGTGATCACTTGGGAAAATAATGGTTTTAAATCAATTATTCATGTTCCAAACACATTTGAAATTCAAATCCAAGCACCCAAAACAGAACCATTTTGAAATCATGTTGTTACCAAATCAAATCAACTCAATTCTCTTATTTATCTTAGGGGTGACCCTATGTTCAATGTTGGTTTTAATAATGGTTATTAATATTAACAAATTCTCCCAAATTTGGTTCCAATTTCAAAAAGCAATCAAACTTTTAAAAAAATTGAAAATAAAAGTTACCAAGTGTTTGCTTCTGGCCTAAGGAGTTTCCCTAATTTTTCTCCAATTTTTCAATAACCAAAAAACCTATTCTTTCCTTCCATTTTTGGTTTCAGCAAAAAAAAAAAAATAAAAGAAACAGAAAATACAAAAAGAGAGGAGGCAGCAGCTAAAACCCCAGCCCATCCCCTAAGCCCACCTAATTTTTCCCCACTCGAGCCCACGATCCCTCCCTGTCGCTGTCGTCCTCCTCGATGGTGATGTCACCTTCAGTACGACAGGCACACCACCGCCCGATCGCCTCTCCCTCCGCTCGATGCTCGCCGTACAGGCACCTACCCCCCCATAAAACTAGCTACCTCTGCCTCTCAACCCTAGCTCCCCTCCCCATCGCCGCCGTCCTCTCTAGCTCCCCTCCTCTCTGCTATTTTCTCGTTGCCTGAACCTGACCGAAAACCACCGTAGATCACCACCGTCGCCTCCCCTCACCGCCGGTCTCCACAACCACCTCGAGTAGTCACCGTCCCCGGGAATGGAACCGCGGAGCGTTCCTGCACCTCACCGTGCCCTCGTCGCCTGCTGAACGGCACCGCAGCGGCCGCGCCGTCGCCGGGGAGGAGCGCCGCTGCTGCCTGCCGTCAGGCAGTCGTCCTCGACGACCAGAAGCGAGGTGAGCAGGCCACCCCTCTCCTTCCCCTCCTTACGTCTCCACGCTGCACGCGCACGATCTGCACACAGCCCGCACACCGCACGCGCACGGC
>JAPCYS010003940.1:0-50000 GCA_028641055.1 Alopecurus myosuroides | reverse complement strand
CAGAGCCAACCCCGGTGAGTTTCTGTTCGACGCCGCGATCCTAGCCCGCTCCGACCACCGTGGCGACATTCCTTCTGAACCCGTGGTCTTCTACCTCGTTGCAGAGACCCTCGACGCTGTCCGTTCGCTGGGATCGCCCCACCACCCTCTCCACTCCCTTTTGGACACCAGATCGCGCTCGGAGAAGCACGGAAGCACCGCCGCCATCCACGAACACGCCGTCGCCGCCGCGGAAGCTTCCTCGACCAATCGCTTCCACGACGGCCTCCCGGTGAGCACCGTGCTGTCCATCTTCCCCTTCCTCCCTGTCTGCTCGCGCACGCGTCCATCACTCCTCACAGCAGCGCAGCAGCCCCGCAGCATGAGCACGTCGTCGTTGCACACCGCCGGCAGGAACGCTGTCAGGTTCAGTTTGTTCCGTCAGCAAATTTCAGTACCGCTTGGTTCTGAAGAATAACCTTTCTGCAGCGCGCTTACTGTCAAACGAGCGAAACACACCGCAGTGGTTTCAGTCCAACGCGCGCAGCGAAGAGTTCCTGGTTCGAATCCTCGCGGAAGCGATTAAAAACCCAACCTTTTGCTCCTCTGGCTAACAGGCAGGGGCCACACGGCAGTGACCCTGGCTGCCACGCCATCGCGCAGTGGCCACGCTGGCCCCGTGGCCCACCCTGTAGTGGCTGCGGCTAGCTACTGTTAGGTGCCAAACGTTTTAAACATTTCTGTTTTGAAATTCTAATTCTTTTAAATAACAGAATTAAACACTAAACTTTAAACCTTAATAACTTTTAATCTATAATTCTAATTAATAAAAGTTGTATATGTTTATTGCTCCAAATTTAATTGTCTATCCAATTATTCCATTTGTGTACTGTTTTGACAACTCCAAATGCATTTAAAATTCAAACTCAAATAATTCAAATGCTAATCTCTAAATTCAATAACTAATTCATTATTAATCCAATAAATGCAAATAAAATATGTTTTCCATAACATTTTAAATAACCTATTCAAATATAATTTTTGTTTCCTGGTTTCAATAATTTAAAATGCCTAAACAATTTAATCTTGTTTAAATTCAATTAAAACTTGTTTAATATTGTTTAATTCATAATTAAATTATCCTAACTCCTAGTTCAATATGTGAAACATGTAATCCAACTAAAATTTGATGTTCTTTTCAAATATAAACTTTGTTATTTGTTTTGAGCAACTTAACTTGATGAAAACAACAACTTGTATAACATCATTAAGTAACCAAATTCCAAACTTAATAAATAATCTCCAACTTGTTACACTCCAATTTCTTTTGCATCTATTATTGTTTACTTCTTGTTATCATCATGCATGCATCATGTTTAACTACTTACACTTGTTAATCAAATGTAGATCATTTCTTCAACCTAAACCATTTGCATCCATATGCAATTCACATTTCATATGGGTCCAATTAAGTTGTGTTCTCTTGTCAACTAGTTACTTTGATGCATCTATTAACATGACATGCATCATCCCATGTTTGTGCACCTATGCCATGTACTGATTGTTCGTCTCTTTCGATTGGGTGTTTGCTTCTTCTCGCTTTAGACGCCGACGCTGAGCCCGACGAGACTTACGACACCACTACCCAGGACCTAGCCCAGTACCCGGCTATTGAGCTTCCAGGCAAGTTATCACTCACATGAATCATCGAGTTCTCTTCCACACTTGTTGTCGATACTATCCTTTTTGTCTATTCTTCTAGCCCTATGAATCGATGCTTGTTCTCCGAACCCATCACATGATATCTTGAGCCCTGATATTGCCTCACCTCCATACCTACAGCCATTGCTTGTGCCTGCTCTTACCTAGCATGCTTAGGGTTGCTTTTGCTCGAGTCTGTTGTCGGTTACTTCTTTTACTATTATTGTTGTACCGGGGGCTCGAATGTTAATCAATCAATCCTGTTAATGCTAATGGTAATAATAATAATTTTATGATAAGGCACCGGCAGGAGGCCCATGAGAGGTTTTGAAGCCTGCTAGTGTCGACCCTAATAGGAAAAGGGTCTTGTCTACCGATCCATGATGAGCGCACTACCCGCATGTGGGAAGCGAGTATGGGCGCCCCCCTCAGTTTGACCCGACTCGCATCTCGTCCAAATCGCCTCATTTAGTTCGTGTGTTCTATTTGCCGCATGCATGTTTTTGCGAGCCCAGCGCAGGGTGGAACTTTTGTAGTCGGCATATAGGGGGACACGTTCTTAGAGTGCTATGAGGGTCCATTTTCTTCTGGGCTCGATTAGACGTGCGCCCAAGGTGCTTTGGGCTTTATGCGAAGAACGGTTGGATTGTGTAGAGTGCCACGCTTGGTGGGAGGCATCCCATCTGGCGAGGTATTCTTACGTGTACGGCCAAATTGGTGCAACCCTGCAGGGATAATCTTCTCGAGAAGCCGTGTTTTCCGCGGTTATGGACTACTTGGTGAAAGTACTGGCTAACAAGTACTCAGGACAACTTCAACATAATGATCAACCATGTTTCACCCAATGACTAATAACTTGACTAGTAATAGGTTATTCACACAATGACTTGATTCATCTAAATCCAACGGTGTGAGTTATCCTCGGATCGCTTCTTCGGATAAGGGGCGAGATCCAGGATGGGTTGGTTTGAAGTTATCTTTCAGTTGGTTACAATTCCTCGATCTTATCTTTTCTGTTAGCCGGAACTTGTAGTTATCTCCTGTAGTTGGTTAGAGCAGCCCGCTGCAGCTTTTATAACCCCTATCTCTTCCGTTGATCCCAAGCATCAATGCTTGTGTTGACGGGTAACTCTTTGATGAAGTGTGAGTCTTGCTTGCCAGTACTTGGATGTACTGACCCTGTTGGGGCTGTGGTTTACGCAGACTACGACTACGGCTACGATGATCACCAGGACGGCTACTTCGTGGAGTTTGACGAGACTGCAGACGAGTAGACTAGCTGGATCCCGGGCAGGATCCAGGACCTACGTGGATGGGCTTCGTCTTCTTTATTTTTCCCCGGCTTCTTAAGCCTTTGGTTTTGTCTGTACTCAGACACCGTTGTTTGCTTCCGCTGATGTAATGAATGGTATGTTGGGACATGTGTCCTCTGAATGTTTGTATCTGATATTCTCTGCCTTAGTGAAGGCTATTTGCAAACTTATTTCATTCTTTTGTGTCTTAGAGACATTCTGTGTTATCCTTTTGTTTAACGCTGTCGACGTACCCTGCGTGCTTGATATGAAGTACGTCGACAGTAGTTCCTTAGATTTCTATCGGATAGTTTACATCGACGATGGAATAGCAGGGCTTGTGTTGTCGCGCATAAGCGCAGGCTGTAACATCCCAAGTATGAAAATACCCCCTAGAATGTTTGTTTCTTGTTTTAATTCAAGTATTGCATCATGTCATCATGTTTAATTAATTTTTTGCATCTGTTTTATCTTGTTTTCATAATGAAACTCAAACAAATTTCAAATGGTTATTTCATACTTGCTCTGTTACAACTTTTGGAATAAAAATAACAAATGAAAACAACCATTTTATTCCATGTTGATAACTCCTTAATTTGTTGGTTTTAATCAAACCATTAATTCAATCAAATTATTCTAATTCACTTCAATTTCAAACCAAATGTATTTCAAATCAGTACCCATTTGAATCCATGGAATTCACCAAACAAATGTAATCTTTAAATCACATTAAACCTTAGGGGTAACCCTATTAAAAATGCTTTGTTTTCCTAATGTTTAATCAATATTTAAATTCTTTCAAATTAGGTTTCAAATACAAACATTATTTTAAATGTCAACTTTTTGCAAACCAATCTTGGAAATTGTTTTCTAATTATGTAAATAGCTTAACCAAAATTTTCTGGAATTTTTCCTAAACAAAAATCTATCCTTTTCTTCCAAAACTGTTTTCTGCAAAAAAAAAAAAGAAAACAGAAAGATAATAAAAGGAGAAACGCAGCGCGCGCGGCAGATAAGCAAACCCCAGCCCACCTAAGCCTACGCGCGCGCAGCCCAGCCCATCTTTTCCTAGCGTACCGCTTTGAGAAGCGTGCGCTTCTTCTGTCCGAGGTACGGCAGCGCATCCGTTGCGCCACCGCGACAGTACGGCGATTCTGACGGCCCCCGTGGATTTCCGCGCCCTATAAGGCCCCACTGAACCCTAGGGCGCAACCCTAATCCCTAGGCCCTGTCTTCCCCCTCGGATCCGCCGCCATCCCCTCTCTCCTCGTCGCTCCCCCCTCTCGGCAATTCTCACCGGCGACAGCTCTCTGAAACCCGCCATGGCGCCGCCACCTCACTGCCCCACCTAGCCACCTATACACGGGAATGACGCCGCCCCTCCTTCCTCTACGCGTTGGACACTGGAGCTAGCCGGGAGGAGCACTGCAGCCGCGCCGCCGTCCTCTTCCCCGCCGCCGTCGCCTCCGTCAGCTTGCGTCACCGGCCCTCTGCCTCGACTACTTCCGGTGGTGAGCAAGGCACCGTCCGTCCCATCTCATCTCCTCCCTGTTGCGCTTCCAGTACCGCACTCGCACGCCTCCATCCATCACCGCAGCAGTGCCAGCACGTTGATCGCCGTCGTTGATCACCGCCGGGTGCAGTCGCGGAAGCGTTTGTTCTTCAGAGATTCAGTTAGCGCTTTGTACAACATAACCTTACTGCGTAGCTGTTACCTGACAGGAAACGCGCACAGCTGCAGTGGTTCAGAGCAACGCTGGCGAGCGCGCGGTCGCGAGTTCGACCCGCGGCCTCGCGGGATTAAAATTCCCAATCTTTTTCCACGGGGTACTGACAGCCATGGCCCAGCCGTCAGTCACCCTTGTGCCACACAGGCACAGTGAGCCACGGGGCCCCCCTGGCAGCGTCTGGGTGCGCTTCCAGTGAGTATAAAACGAATTGCAAACTTTCTGTTTTCCAAACTAGGTCCAATTAATCACAGATTGGCCCCTGGATTTGAAACCTTTATAACTTTTATTTTATAACTCTAAAAACTGCAAATAAAATATCCACACTGGTCTAAATTTAATTCTCTATCTTTTGGCATCATTTGTTTTCTGTTTTGAATTTTCAAAATGCAATTTAAAATTGAATCCAAATAATTCAAATGCAAACTTCTAAAATCAATAACTAATTCATTCTTAATCCAATAAATGCAATTAAAATATGTTTTCCATACCATTTTAAATAACCTATTCAAATATAATTTTTGTTTCCTGGTTTGAATAATTTAAAATGCCTAAACAATTTAATCTTGTTTAAATTCAATTAGAACTTGTTTAATATTGTTTAATTCATAACTAAATTATCCTAACTCCTATTTCAATATGTGAAACATGTAATCCAACTAAAATTTGATGTCCTTTTCAAATATAAACTTTGTTATTTGTTTTGAACACTTTAACTTGATGAAAACAACAATTAATTGTGTAACATCATTAAGTAACCAAAATTTCCAAACTTAATAAATGTTTTCTTAACTTGTTAACTATCATTCCAATTGCCTCTATTTTTTTGTTTACTTCTTGTTATCATCATGCATGCATCATGTTTACCTACTTACACTTGTTAATCAAATGTAGATCATTGCTCCAACCTAAACCATTTGCATCCATATGCAATTCACATTGCATATGGGTCCAATTAAATTGTGTTATCATGTAAACTAGTTACTTTGATGCATCTATTAACATGACATGCATCATCCCATGTTTGTGCACCTATGCCATGTATTGATTGTTCGTCTCTTTCGATTGGGTGTTTGCTTCTTCTCGCTTTAGACGCCGACGCTGAGCTTGACGAGACTTACGACACCACTACCCAGGACCTAGCCCAGTACCCGGCTACTGAGCTTCCAGGCAAGTTATCACTCACATGAATCATCGAGTTCTCTTCCACACTTGTTGTCGATACTATCCTTTTGTCTATTCTGCTAGCCCTATGAATCGATGCTTGTTCTCCGAACCCATCACATTATATCTTGAGCCCTGATATTGCCTCACCTCGATACCTACAGCCATTGCTTGTGCCTGTTCTTACCTAGCATGCTTAGGGTTGCTTTTGCTCGAGTCTGTTGTCGGTTACTTCTTTTACTATTACTACTATTGTACCGGGGGCTCGAATGTTAATCAATCAATCCTGTTAATGCTAATGGTAATAATAATAATTTGATGATAAGGCACCGGCAGGAGGCCCATGAGAGGTTTTGAAGCCTGCTAGTGTCGACCCTAATAGGAAAAGGGTCTTGTCTACTGATCCATGATGAGCGCACTACCCGCATGTGGGAAGCGAGTATGGGCGCCCCCCTCAGTTTTACCCGATTCGCATCTCGTCCAAATCGCCTCATTTAGTTCGTGTGTTCTATTTGCCGCATGCATGTTTTTGCGAGCCCAGCGCAGGGTGGAACTTTCGTAGTCGGCATATAGGGGGACACGTTCTTAGAGTGCTATGAGGGTCCATTTTCTTCTGGGCTCGTTTAGCCGTGCGCCCAAGGTGCTTTGGGCTTGATGCGAAGAACGGTTGGATTGTGTTGAGTGCCACGCTTGGTGGGAGGCATCCCATCTGGCGAGGTATTCTTACGTGTACGGCCAAATTGGTGCAACCCTGCAGGGATAATCTTCTCGAGAAGCCGTGTTTTCCGCGGTTATGGACTACTTGGTGAAAGTACTGGCTAACAAGTACTCAGGACAACTTCAACATAATGATCAATCATGTTTCACCCAATGATTAATAACTTGACTAGTAATAGGTTATTCACACAATAACTTGACTCATCTTTAATACAACTGTGTGAGGTATCCTCGGATTGCTTCTTCGGATAAGGGGCGAGATCCAGGATGGGTTTTGTTTGAAGTTATCTTTCAGTTGGTTACAATTCCTCGATCTTATCTTTTCTGTTAGCCGGAACTTGTAGTTATCTTCTGTAGTTGGTTAGAGCAGCCCGCTGCAGCTTTCATAACACCTATCTCCTCCGTTGATCCCAAGCATCAATGCTTGTGTTGACGGGTAACTCTTTGATGAAGTGTGAGTCTTGCTTGCCAGTACTTGGATGTACTGACCCCGTTGGGGCTGTGGTTTACGCAGACTACGGCTACGATGATCACCAGGACGGCTACTTCGTGGAGTTTGACGAGACTGCAGACGAGTAGACTAGCTGGACCCCGGGCAGGATCCAGGACCTACGTGGATGGGCTTCTTCTTCTTTATTTTCCCCGGCTTCTTAAGCCTTTGGTTTTGTCTGTACTCAGACACCGTTGTTTGCTTCCGCTGATATAATGAATGATATGTTGGGACATGTGTCCTCTGAATGATTGTATCTGATATTCTCTGCCCTAGTGAAGGCTATTTGCAAACTTATTTCATTCTTTTGTGTCTTAGAGACATTCTGTGTTATCCTTTGTTTAACGCTGTCGACGTACCCTGCGTGCTTGATATGAAGTACGTCGGCAGTAGTGCCTTAGATTTCTATCGGATAGTTTACATCGACGATGGAATAGCATGGCTTGTGTTGTCGCGCATAAGCGCAGGCCTACCAGGAAGCTGGGACGTGGGAGCAGGTATGCCCCATAATCCAAACACCTGCTATCCAGTTCGGCCCGATGAGTATCCCATAGAAGTCAGGGTGCGACAAATGGTATCAGAGCCTGTCTGACCGTAGGATCCCTTTTACTGGTCACAGTTTGAGTCTAGAAACTATTTTGTAGCTATATAGGAAAAATGAAACGTGAGAGTAGGAACTCTGTTCTTTTTCTTCTTTTCCCCACCCTCCCACCCCTTTTTCTGGTAAGGAAGTGTAACGTTGTTTTTTTCCCTTCTCACCTAAACTTTCAAGTTAGGATTTCACGTGTTTTGGGTTCTCCGTAGTACCTCAGGTTTTTGGTCTCGTTTTCCCGATGTTGCTTCAATATCATGCTTTCTCTCAAGAACCTATCGTCCTTTGAAACTTGTTGTTGTTTCCACTTCCATTGTTTCTACCGGAGTCTAATCAAATTCCCAAAATCATCTGCAGATGGGTCTCAGCTACTACCCGCAGGTGGTGCGGATGACCCGTTGCGAGAACACTGCCGGTTATCCGGAGACGCTGAGGGACATGGTTACCTAACTGGGGTTCCATTGGGCACCAGAGTACCAGGTCTACGAGCACCAGCGCGAGTTCGACCAGACTTTCTACCGAGCCATCGTCTACATTCTGTCGGATGATGGTAGGAGCATAGTCCACCGCTACGAGGCCGTAGGTTCCATAGTGGACATGGCAGTGCAGCAGGCAGCGTATGTGGGTCTCACTGTCCTACGTGCTGACTATTGGGGGTTTGATGATTCCATCTATCGTCACATCCCCCGTGGTTACCTTACATCCGCAGGAGCTCACTTCACCCTCTACAACAACTTGTAGCCTGACGAGAATGATAGCTCCAGGATGCACGTCACAGCACAGTTCGTGAGGCATAGTGATGCTATGGCTATCACACTTGCTCAGGAGTTAGCTTCAGTCAGGGACCAGCTTCACCTTGCTCTGACGCGTCTGGCGACGTACACCACAGATTTTGTTGGAGACGAGCGCTTTGCGTGTTTCCAGCAGCCAGCTGGACATACTCTACTAGATGCGGGAGGTTACGAGCCGATCAGAGGCCCACTTCTCAACCTAGGAGCTGGTTACACGGGCATTCCTCTCTTTGGAGCACAGGGAGAGGACGCTCTCTACTTCACCACACCGAGGGTCCCTCTCTCAGAGCAGTTCCTATCTACAGGGATCGTCGTGATACTTACTTCCGTGTGCAGACTCCTCCTCGCCGGCCTCTTCGTCGTACCACTCGCCGTACTCCTAGACGCCGTCCTGCGTGATGAGCATTGGAGTACCGTTGTATCCATTACTAGCTGTGTCTAGTTTATCCTTTCGTTTTCGAACCATGTATGGTGTGAGATTCTGATGTATTCGAACCTATGATGTACCTGTTGGTTATCTATTCATGCGTCGGAATAATCTCTCTTTCGGTTGCTAAGTTTATCCCTTCCTATTGTTGTGCTAAAATGAATTTCAATTCAGGATGGCTCCAACAAGGAACACCCCGCCTGAGCCACCGCCGATCGCGGAGCTCTTGACTCAGATGGTCCAGGTGCAGAACAATCAGCACACTCACCAGAATGCTCCAAGGGTCACCATCAAGGACTTCCTCAGTGTGGGTCCTAAGGCTTTCGTGGCAACACGCGAGCCTCTGGATGCTGACGACTGGATCCGTGACGTAGCAAGAGCTCTGGAGATTGCTCATGTTGCGGAAGAGGACAAGGTCAACTATGCTGCCTACCTACTGAAGGGTCAGGCAGCCTCGTGGTGGGAGAACTACCAGGCTATGAGAGCTGGCTATCCTATCACTTGGGGTTGCTTCAAGGATGCCTTCCTGAAGTACCACATCCCAGATGGTCTCATGGACAGGATGCGTGAAGAGTTTTGCTCTCTGAAGCAAGGCAAGCTCGACGTCATCGGCTACCAGAACGAGTTCAATCGCCTCGCTCGGTATGCTGGAGACGAGGTGTCTACTGAGACCAAGAAGATGGCAAGGTTCCGCCGAGGTTTTAACCCGGAACTGAAGTACGCTCTCACAAACATCAAATGCAAGGACTTCGTCGAGCTCGTGAACACCGCGCTCAATGAGGAGAATGGGCGCAAGGCGTTCGAGGATTCGCGCAAGCACTCGCGTGAGGGTGGTTCCTCCTCCAACATGACTACCCCTCCGCAGAAGCGCCGCATCTGGGCGCCAAATGGTGCCGTCACTCGGGTTCCCCATGCCCAAGCTTCTCCAGGCTTTGCTCCCCGCCCACCCAACCCAGCTCAGATGCAGAGTCAGGGGTCCAGTGGGGCAGCCAAGGCCAGATCCTACTCGTCTCGTCACTTGCTACAAGTGCAAGGACACTGGGCACTATGCTGACAAGTGCCCTCAGAGGCAGCTCCCTCCACCACCACCTCGCCCCAACACCAACCAGGCGATGGTCCGCGCTCCTCCGCATAAGGCCTTCAACACCAACAATAGGCCTGTTGGGAGGACCGCAAGGGTGAACCACGTCAAGGTTGACAAAGCTGAGGAATCTGCCGACGTTGTTCTCGGTACATTACCCGTAAACTCCATTCCAGCTAAAGTGTTGTTTGATACCGGAGCATCGCATTCATTTGTGTCTAAAATTTTTGCCTCAACATACAACCTAACTCTGGTTCCACTAAGCAATCAAATCACCGTTCACTCTCCGGGGCCTCAAATGTTGACTTCCAAGATAAGTATGGACAACCAAATTCTGATTGGAGGTCGCATATTCCTTGCTTCACTCATGTTGCTGGGAAATTCTGACATTGATGTCATCCTTGGTATGGATTGGTTGAAGACCAACAAAGCCAAAATTGACTGTGCTCAAAAGTCAATAACTCTCTCACACCCTTCTGGCCAGATAGTCTATTCTCCATATGGATCAAGTTCCACTCAGCTATACACACTCGATGCTAAACCTCTACCTCTACTAGAAAATGTTCCGGTGGTTTGTGAATTCCCTGACGTCTTTCCAGAAGAATTGCCAGGAATGCCTCCGGACAGAGCAGTTGAGTTCGTGATCGAGCTTGAACCAGGTACTGCTCCAATCTCTAAGCATCCATACAAGATAGCTCCTCCTGAACTGAAGTTGTTGAAGGAGCAAATCGATATGTACATGGAGAAAGGTTACATTCAGCCTAGTTCCTCCGCTTGGGGTTGCCCAACCCTGTTCGTTGCCAAGAAAGATCAAACAAAGAGACTCGTGGTGGACTATCGTCCTCTCAACGAGAAAACCATCAAGAACAAATACCCAATTCCTCGTATCGATGATATTTTTGATCAACTTGCTGGAGCCTCAATATTCTCAAAGTTGGACTTGAGGATGGGTTACCATCAAATAAAGATCAGAAAGGAAGATATTCCTAAGACAGCCTTAACCACTCGCTACGGTCTATATGAATACACCGTAATGTCCTTTGGTCTCACCAATGCACCGGCGACCTTCTCTCGACTCATGAATTCTGTCTTTCATGAATACCTCGACAAGTTCGTTGTGGTATATCTTGATGATATCCTTGTCTACTCAAAATCCGAGGAAGAGCATGGAGAACATCTTCGTCTCACTCTCATGAAACTCCGCGAGCATCTATATGCCAAGTACTCAAATGTGAGTTCTGGATTCCAGAAGTGGCCTATCTTGGTCATATCATCTCTGCCAAGGGCATAGCCATTGATCCTGAAAAGTTAAGGCAATTGTTGATTGGAAACCTCCTAGGACGGTGTGAAGCAAGTCAGAAGTTTTCTTGGCTTGGCTAGCTATTGCCGTCGTTTCGTCGAAAACTTCTCCAAGATTGCAAAACCTCTCACTGATCTCACCAAGAAGGACAAGAAGTTCGTTTGGTCTCCACAGTGTGATGAAAGTTTCAATCTCCTCAAAACCAAACTCACTTCTACTCCAGTTCTAGTTGGCCCAGATACCACCAAACCTTTCCAGATATTCTGTGATGCTTCTCTCCAAGGCCTAGGTGCAGTTCTTATGCAAGAACGTCAAGTTGTGGCCTATGCTTCACGTCAGTTGAACCACATGAGCAAAACTATCCCACTCATGATCTTGAACTTGCAGCAGTTGTGTTTGCCCTCAAGAAATGGAGACAATACTTGTTGGGTAACAAAACTGAAATCTTTTCCGATCACAAGAGTCTGAAATACATCTTCACTCAACCAGACCTAAATCTCAGGCAAAGGAGATGGATTGAAAAGATCAAAGACTTCGATCTCACCATTTCTTACACTCCAGGCAAGGCTAATGTTATGGCCGATGCTCTCAGTCGCAAGTCCTATTGCAACAATCTCATGATCATGGACAGCCAACCTCCACTTCATGAAGAATTCCAGAAGCTGAACCTTGGTCTTGTTCCTCAAGGTTATCTTGCTAGCTTGACAGCCAGTCCAACTCTCGAGGACAAGATTCGTTCTGAACAGTTTCGTGATGCTGAAATAAAGAAGATGGTAGAGCAAATCAAAGAGGGCAGTGATAAATTCAAGTCCTTCTCCATTGATGACAAAGGAGCTGTGTTCTTCGAAGGACGCATTGCAGTTCCTCAGATTCAAAGTCTCAAAGATATCATTCTCAAGGAGGCTCATGAAACTCCTCTCTCCATCCACCCTGGAAGTACAAAGATGTACCAGGATCTCAAGACACTCTATTGGTGGCCTGGCATGAAACGTGAAATTGCTCAATACGTTTCTGAATGCGACGTTTTGTCAACGTGTAAAGGCAGTTCATCAGAAAACAGCCGTCTTCTCCAACCTCTGAAAACCCCCGAGTGAAGTGGGACATGATTGAAATGGACTTCGTTACTGGGTTTTCCAAAGTCCAAGAAGGGCAACGATGCAATCTTCGTTGTTATTGATCGTCTCACTAAGGTTGCTCACTTCTTTGCTGTCAAAGAGACAATATCAGCTAGCCAGTTAGCAGAACTCTACACAACAAAGATTGTTCCTCTTCATGGTGTTCCATTGGAAATTAGCTCAGACCGTGGAAGCATATTCACTTCTCATTTCTGGAAGAGTTTCCAAGATGCATTGGGCACTAAACTTCTGTTCAGCACAGCTTATCACCCTCAGTCTCAGGGGCAAGTCGAAAGAGTCAATCAGATTCTCGAGGATATGCTCAGAGCATGTGGTCTCTCCTTTGGCATGAAATGGGAGGATTGTCTTCCATATGCTGAATTCTCCTACAACAACAGTTTCCAGGCAAGCCTAGGCATGGCACCATTTGAGGCATTGTATGGCCGCAGATGCAGGAGTCCAATCAATTGGTCTGGAGCTGGTGAACATTCACTCTTAGGTCCTGACATGGTCAAAGAGGCCGAAGAGAAAGTTCGCATCATTCGTGACAATCTCAAGATTGCTCAGTCTCGTCAGGAGAGTTACTATGATAGCAAGCACAGGGACATGATCTATGCTCCTGGTGACAAAGCATATCTCCGTGTAACTCCCCTCAGAGGCACTCATCGTTTTGGTGTGAAAGGAAAGCTGGCACCAAGGTACATTGGTCCTTTCAACATCCTGTCAAGACGTGCGGAAAATGCTTATCGTCTTGAGCTTCTAGAGAAACTATCCAAAGTGCACGATGTGTTCCACGTGTCACAGTTCAAGAAGTGCTTCAAGGATACAGATCGTGCACTTGATCATGATTCCATTGAACTGCAAGATGATCTCTCTTATGAGGAGCACCCTATCCAAATTCTTGATGAGACCGTTCGTAAGACTCGCAACAAGAGCACCAAGTTCTTGAAAGTGCAATGGTCGCATCATTCCGATAAAGAGGCAACATGGGAGACCGAAGAGGATCTTCGCAAGAAGTATCCGGACCTTTTCATTTCTCAGTAGGAATCTCGGGGCGCGATTCCTTCAAGGGGGGCGTTTTGTAACATCCCAAGTATGAAAATACCCCCTAGAATGTTTGTTTCTTGTTTTAATTCAAGTATTGCATCATGTCATCATGTTTAATTAATTGTTTGCATCTGTTTTATCTTGTTTTCATAATGAAACTCAAACAAATTTCAAATGGTTATTTCATACATGCTCTGTTACAACTTTTGGAATAAAAATAACAAATGAAAACAACCATTTTATTCCATGTTGATAACTCCTTAATTTGTTGGTTTTAATCAAACCATTAATTCAATCAAATTATTCTAATTCACTTCAATTTCAAACCAAATGTATTTCAAATCAGTACCCATTTGAATTCATGGAATTCACCAAATGTCGGGGGGTTACCCCCGAGTAGGGTAAAGGGAAGTGGTAAAGGAGACTAACAGAAGAGAGGTTTGGTCGAGTAGCCGACTACCTGGTACTCGCTACCCGGTACTCGCTACTCGGTCTCACCTCAAGATGATCAGAAGAAGGAATCAAGCAAGTTCTATATCTTCGAGTAGAAGAGTTGGCCCGAGTAGAATTGGCAGGAACCTACTCGGGCCAGAAAGTCAAAGGAGCCGTTCTGACACAGGATCCCGCGTATCCTGGGTCCGTACTTGGCAGCATTCGAACCACTGTTCATCTGGGACCGGCCTGCCTGACAGTGACAGCATGGAAGCAGGCCGTGGCAGGATAAGGGGGGCCTACTCTGTGTTTGGCACAGTGATACCAGTCTGTCCCCTTGGTTTTGCCCAACGACTTTCCAGATGAAGCCAAGATTAGGAACCAAAGCTGTCAGCGGGAACCCGGAAGAAGTACGATGTGCACACTATGTCGACACTTGTCTATGTTTGGACGTATCCGGCTGGGCACCATGTATATAAGGTGCCCCGCCGCCTCCTGCGCGAGGCACGTTGATCACACCAGAAACCCTAGTTCTTGACCTAGTTCATCACGTAGAGAGGAGAGCGGCTACTCGGTAGCAATCATTGTACTGTGGCTACTCGGAGAGACATCGTAATACACAAAGAAAGGCAGGAGTAGGGGTTTTACCTCCTCACGAGGGCCCTGAACCTGGGTAGATCGTGTTGTTTGCAGTGCATTGTTCTTACCTCATGCGGCTACTCGTCGCGTGATCCCTCCCCGAATACCTCCAGCTTCCATCGTTCCCACATCTTTAGCCATCCCATGGCATCTGCCGTGACACCACCACGACAGTTGGCGCCCACCGTGGGGCAACCAGCGGCGCTGGCTGGAGTTTCTGTTCGGACGGGATCTTCTTCAGCGGAGCGCGTGGTCTGTGGCCTCGTCCACAGATTCGGCTCCTTCGACTTCGTCATCGACAACGCGGGCGACTTCGCCGGCAGGGGCATGCCTGAGGGCGGCACGGTGATCTCCTTCGGCTCGCACCTCGTCTACGTCGCCACCGCCGTCGTCGACAAGTTTCCAGAGGAGGTGTTGGTCGCGGCCGATCCTCCCGCCGTCATCGCTGCCCGCGGAAGGCCTACGCGCTTTTCCGCGGACAGCGTTGAGGTGATGGTGGCTGGCCTGGCTGCGGACGCCGGCAAGAAAGCTGTTGACGCTGCAACCGTCGTCAACGACCCTCCTGGCCCGAGCGCTGCCGGCAAGCAGCACAAGCCCTACGAGAAGGAGAGCAACCGCCTCCCCCTGTCCACTACTCCGACCATCCCTGCATCCGCGGGAAGAACTGGCCCGATGCCTCCCACCGACCTCGAGCTCTTGAGCATGAAGGAGCAGCTCGAGCGGCAGCGCCAGGAGATTCTTGCCGAGCAGGCGGAGTTGGATAGGATTAGGCTAGAGCTTAGCCTAGATCAGAACGAGTACAACAAGGCTCATGGCTTCACGCCGGTCGCTAGGCGAGCTGGCAAAGTAGGTGCTACTCGGCGCAACTTAGGCGCCGAGATGGCGACGGTTGGAGAGGTTCCTAGTCAGTCTGCCACCACAAACACTTCCAACAGGCCTAGGTATAGCACCCCCGCAAAGACACTTAGAGCTGCAGAGGCCGTAGCCGCCGAGTTGCCTCGACTCGACGGCGACGCGCGCATTAGGCAGCAAGAACGTCTCAATGAGTTGGTATTGGAGGCCGCAAGGCAGAATGAGGAGTTCCGGAAGGCAAACCCGGGTGCTGGCGGCTCGCAGGTGGTGCACTCGCATGCGGCCAGATCTATCGATCAGGCCTCATCGCCGCACCCCAGTCGCGAGAAGGACCGCAGTCGCACCGCGGGTGGAAACAGGCAACTGCAGGTGTACGACCCGACTGACGCCGCGAAACAGTTAGCTGTGCCGCGTCAGTCCGGCCAGAAACACAACTCTGCTGGAGCAGGCTTTCAAGCCCATAAAGCTCAAAGCCAGCCGCGAGGAGGAGATCGTCCAGGTCCTTCTCGGCAGCAGGCTGCTCAGCCTACTCGGCAGAGGCCTCGCCAGGCAGCTGCTGCTCAGCCGCGTGCGGTTGACCGAGTAGCCAACCTGGTGGAGCAGCCTGTGGCCATGGAGGAGGACAGGTACAATGACGACAACTCGGCTATGGGGCTAGCCGGATATGACATCCTGGACCGAGTAGGAGACCGCGTGTTGGAGCCTGCGGATGTTCGGTACAAGCTGGACCGGATCAACCTGTCTGCGCAGCTAGAGAACACGGGACCTCCCGGTCCTGCGTGTTTTGGCCCGCGCATCATGAACGAGCCTTCCATGAAGAACTTCCAGCTCGCAAGGGGCACCAAGAGCTACAACGGCAGCACCAAGCCAGAAGACTGGCTCAACGACTACGTCACTGCGGTTCACATCGCGAGTGGCAACAGAAGGTGGGTTGTGCGCTATGTGCCGCAGATGCTAGAGGGTCCAGCTCGCACTTGGCTCAATGGTTTGCCCAAGGGCAGCATTAACTGCTGGCTGGACTTCTCGGAGGCGTTCATCAGCAACTTCACCAGCACATACAAGAGGCCGAATAGGCCGCAGCAGCTGTCGGCTTGCCGACAACGAGAAGACGAGACGGATCGTGACTATCTTACTCGGTGGAGCACTTTGAGGAACACCTGTGAGGGTGTGAATGAGGCACAGGCCATTACTTGGTTTGCGCAAGGATGCAAGCATGGCAGCATGTTGTGGCAGAGGCTGCAGAGGGAGATGCCAAACACTCTGGCGGAGACCATCAAGATAGCGGACCAGTACGCGCTTGGTGATCCTACTCAGCCACTGATAGACTCCCCCGAGCCGAGAAGAAATTTCAAGCGCAATGAGTTCCGCAACAAGCGCAGGGGTGACCGACTAGATACTCGGTATGACCCTGAGGAGGTGAACGCTGTGGGAGTTGGAGCCGGGAACAGCCAAGGGCAAAAACCTGCTAGAGCCCAATACGGGCACAACCAGAACCAGGGCCAAGGCAACAAGAAGCCATACCGTGCTCCTCAGTCGGGTAGCGGCAACTCGGAGCCGGCTAAGAAGCTTGTCTTTGATGACATGAAGGATGGCCCATGCAGCTTCCACACCCATCACCCTTCAAGGCCAGCAAACCACACTACTCGGCAGTGCGAATGGTGGGATCTGATCAGGAATGAGGGCTTGCCTCCTCCTCCTCCCCTGCCAGCCGCAAATGCTCCTGTTCAGCCTGCTCGCGCACCCGCAGCTCGGCCTCCCGTCTTCCCGAGAAGAGAGAATGTGAACCAAGTGGCTTTAGGAGCCAACCGCAACTTCAACAACGAGCGTTACCGCAACAACAACAACCGCAACTTCAACAACAGAGGCAACAACAACAACTTCCAAGGCAACAACAATGGCAACAATGAAGATGGGGGCCGCAACCAGTACCAAGAACACCACGAGAGCTACATGATCTTCACTTCTGAGCCTGTCGACAAGCAGTCGCAGCACAGGCGCGCTATGGAGGTGAATGCTGTGATCCCTGCTGTTCCTCATTACATGCATTGGTGCAATGTGGAGATCTCGTGGTCCCGAGCTGATCACCCCAAGGTGATGCCCAATCCGGGTAGCTATGCTTTGGTGCTGGATCCTACCTTCCTAGGCCCCGAGAAGAATGTGAAGTTCAGCAAGGTGCTAATCAACAACGGCAGCAGCATCAACATAGTGTACAAGGATACACTCGAGAAGCTTGGGATGGGCGAGAACATGCTGCAGCCTAGGAAGACCACCTTCCATGGCATTGTGCCGGGGATTTCTTGTTCTCCGATGGGCAGAGTATGGATAGATGTGCTATTCGGCACTCGGGAGAATTGCCGCACAGAGAGGCTGCAGTTTGAGGTGGTTGACCATCAAAGCCCATACCATGCTCTACTTGGCAGGCCTGCTTTGAGCAAGTTTATGGCCTCCACTCACACTGCCTACTTGAAGATGAAGATCCCTGGTCCCAATGGAGTGATCACTATTGCTGGTGACTACAAGAAGTCCATGGAGTGTGCCTCTGCTAGTTCGAAGCTGGCGGAATCGATGGTGATTGAGGCCGAGAAGAAGAAGATATATGAGGTGGTGGCCATGGCGCAGTCAGCGCAAGCTAGTGCACAGGATGTGCCGAGTACCCAGCATGGTACTGCTTTCCAGGCTTCCAAGGAGACAAAGAAGGTCCAGGTAGACCCCGAGTTCCCCGACCGAGTAGCCATCATTGGCTCCGGGTTGTCGGAGAAATAGGAAGGCGAGCTCATCCACTTCCTCCGTGAGAATCGGGATGTGTTTGCCTGGTCCAATGAAGATCTGCCAGGTGTCCCGAGGGAGTTGGTTGAGCACTCTTTGCATGTGCGTCCAGACGCCAAGCCGGTGAAGCAAGCTATGCGCCGTTTCGGAGATGAGAGGAGGAAGGCTATCGGTGATCAGATCACCAAGTTGCTGATAAGCAAGTTCATCGTGGAAGTACTGCACCCGGATTGGCTAGCCAACCCGGTCATGGTCGAGAAGAAGAAGGAGGACCCCAAGGCTGCTACCGTGTGGCGCATGTGCGTCGACTACACCGACCTGAACAAGGCCTGCCCCAAGGATCCTTTTCCGCTACCTCGCATCGATCAGGTTATCGATTCCACTGCTGGTTGTGAGATTTTGTCTTTCATTGATGCCTACTCGGGTTTCCATCAGATCGCTCTCAACCCTGCTGATCAAATAAAGACTGCTTTTATTACCCCGTATGGGGCTTATTGCTATCGTGTCATGTGTTTTGGCTTGAGGAATGCGGGTGCAACCTATCAGAGATGCATGCAGAAATGCTTGCATGATCAGCTCGGCAAGAATGTGCAGGTGTACGTAGATGACATTGTCATCAAAACGAATAAAACACATACTCTGCTTGCCGATCTTGAGGAAACCTTTGCTAACCTACACAAGTACAAAATGAAGCTGAATCCGAGTAAGTGCACCTTTGGTGTACCAGCTGGAAAGCTACTCGGTTTTCTAGTTTCTAGTCGGGGCATTGAGGCCAATCCTTCAAAGATAAAAGATATTGAGAGCATGTCTTTGCCAAAATCCTTGAAGGATGTGCAAAAGTTTACTGGCTGTTTGGCATCTCTGAGCCGTTTTCTCGGCAGAATGGACGAGAAGGCCCTGCCTCTCTACCAATTGATGAAGAAGAGTGATAAGTTTGTCTGGACACCGCAAGCAGACGTGGCATTCAATGAGCTGAAGGCAATGCTGGGTAGCGCTCCCATCTTGGCTAGTCCACTACCCAAGGAGCCTATGCTGCTATATATTGCTGCTACTAACCGAGTAGTCAGCGTGGTGATTGTGGTGGAACGAGAAGAAGGGGGAAAGAGTGTGCAGCGTCCCGTGTACTATCTCAGCGAAGTGCTATCGAGTTCCAAGCAAAACTACCCACACTATCAGAAGATGACCTATGGTGTGTATCTGGGCGCTAAGAAGCTGAAGCATTATTTCCAGGAGCATCCCATAACTGTGGTGAGCTCTGCTCCCATCTCGGACATCATGGGCAACAAGGAGGCGAGTGGAAGAGTAGCCAAGTGGGCAATCGAGCTAGCGGCGTACGCGCCTGCGTATACGAGAAGAGAAGCCATCAAGTCGCAGATTCTGGCGGAATTTCTTGTCGACTGGGCCGAGGTGCAGTATGAACCTCCTGTTCCAGTTTCCAACTATTGGAAGATGCACTTTGATGGCTCCAAGGTGAAGGAAGGGCTCGGCGCTGGCGTAGTGCTTACGTCACCCAAGCGAGATCAGCTCAAGTACGTGATGCAGATACACTTCAAGGCATCAAACAATGTTGCCGAGTACGAAGCCGTGGTGCATGGCTTGCGAGTAGCCAAGGAGGTTGGCGTGCAGCGTATCATATGTTATGGTGACTCTGATCTGGTGGTGCAGCAAGTTTCTGGCACTTGGGATGCTTTAGATGCCAACATGGCATCCTATCACTTCTTGGTGCAGACAATGACGGGATTCTTTGAAGGCTGCGAGTTTCAGCATATTCACCGAGCAGAGAATGAAGCAGCAGACGAGCTTTCCAAGTTGGGGTCTTCTCGGCAATACATCCCAGCGGGAATTGCCTTGGAGCATTTGAGGAAGCCATCTATCAAGCCATCCCCCAACTCGGAGTCTATCTTTGTTCCTTCTCTGCCAAGCGACGAGGCTGAGCCCATGGAGATTGACTGGGAGAATGCAACACAGAACTCGGGGACTGTCGTTCCCTACTCGGGGACTGCCGTTCCCTACTCGGGGACTGCCGTTCCCTACTCGGGGACTGCCCCTCCTTACTCGGGGACTGCCCCTCTCGACCCAGAAGCTGTCGCATTCATTGAGGAAGTTCTCGCCAACCGTTCTGGACTTCAGAGAAGTGCTCCTAAACCTCCAGAGCAGCAAGAGGTACCCGTTCCAATGGAACTGGACGAACCAGTGTTTCCCACGCGGGAGACACCGAGTTGGGCTATGCCCATATTATCCTTTCTAAGGGACGGTACTCTACCAGAAGATGAAGTTGCTGCGAGGCAGATTCAGAGAAGATCCAAGGGATACACCATAATCCGAGATGAGCTGCACAAGAGAAGTGCCACGGGTGTACTGCAACGCTGTGTGTCACCTGAAGAGGGAGAAGAAATTCTGGTGGAGATACACCAAGGAGAATGTGGGCATCATGCCTCTTCTCGGGCATTAGTCAAGAAGGCTTTTCGGCATGGCTTCTATTGGCTCACTGCCTTGAAGCAAGCTGAAGACATCGTGAGGAAGTGCAACGGCTGCCAGATGTTTGCAAGTAAGATTCACATGACTGCTTCCGAGTTGAAAACCATTCCCATTACTTGGCCATTTGCTGTTTGGTGCTTGGATATGGTTGGTCCCTTCAAGCCGGCTAGAGGAAACATGACTCACATCTTGGTCATGGTCGACAAATTCACCAAGTGGATAGAAGTGAAGCCTATGCGGAAGTGCGATGGGGCCACTGCTGTGAGTTTCTTGAAGGATGTGATCCTGAGATACGGCTACCCGCACAGCATCATCACGGACAATGGCACAAACTTTGCTGAGGGAGCAATGGTGCGGTTCTGCAGAGACAAACATATCCGACTAGACGTTGCGTCAGTCGCACATCCGGCCTCAAATGGGCAAGTTGAAAGAGCAAATGGCATGGTGCTAGCAGGCATAAAGCCAAGGCTGATTGAGCCGCTGCTGAAAACACCTGGGTGTTGGCTAGACGAGTTGCCAGCGGTGTTGTGGAGTCTAAGGACTACCCCTAACCGGTCAACCGGCTACACTCCATTCTTCTTGGTATACGGGGCTGAGGCCGTGTTGCTAATAGACTTAGAGCATCACTCCCCCCGAGTAACCCTCTACACTGAGGTGGAGGTGAGAGAAGCTCGAGAAGACGACGTTGACCTGCTTGAAGAAGCAAGAGAGCTGACTCTGTCACGTTCGGCTATCTACCAGCAAAACCTGCAGCGCTATCATAGCCGAAAGGTGAACCCAAGGGTTTTCCGAGAAGGAGACATGGTCCTTAGGCTCGTGCAGCGCACGGCCGGGATGCACAAGCTCTCTCCTCCTTGGGAAGGACCTTTCATTGTGAGCAAGGCTTTGCACAATGATGCATACTATCTAGTGGACGTGCGTCCATCACAGGCGAACAGGGTAGACAAAGCTGGAGAGGAATCCAAGCGTCCCTGGAATGTAGCTCTACTCCGTCGCTTTCATTCATGAGCAAAAATGTGTATGTATCCTAATTCCTACTTTGCAATCTGAAATTGAACTCGGGGACTGCCCTCGTCCGAATTGCCCTAAGTGTTTCTACTCGGCTTTATTCTTTGTCTACTCGGTTGCTCTGCTTCAAAGTTCGTAAGTACATCGAGTAATGTGTTTAAACCTACATGCCAACTCTTCGACTCTGCTGCTGTCCGAAACCCGGCTTCATGGCAAGCAAGAGAACAAGCACAAGGTCAATGAGCACAAGAAAGATTTCTAAGAAAAGGAAGAGTGCAGGAACCGAGTAGGGCGTCGTTTACTGTTGATTACTCGTACTTTCTTTTCGGCTAAGTGGTGGGATGCGTTACTATGATTGTTTTCTAAGTGGCTAAGTATTTGCAACTCTGCCTTTGGACTCTTGTGACTCGAATACCAATAAAGCAGTAAACTGCGGGTAGAGGAAAGACGAAAAGAAAGAGTGAATAAGAAATGTTACTCGGGGACTCGCATGGAAACGCAACCCGGCATCGAGCCAGTGTTGCTCAAATTGACTAATTTCAAAATAAACAAAGTGGGGATAAAAACTGAGTAGCAAGCAAAACAAAGATGGTCTGATACATTTGCTCCCGGCATCCCGGGAATCTGATAAGTGTTCAAGTAAAAAGTGTGCAGGTAAAATTATGTGGAGGAAGCAGTGTTGTCGGTGCTGGCCTTGGCTGCTGCATCTTCTGGGGTGGTCTTGGTCGCCTCTGCCTCCGAGTTGGCGGCAGCTGTCCTTGCGGCTTCTTCTTCGGCGCTGGCATTGGTGGCATCCGCCTCCGACTGGACGGTGGCGGACTCCTCCATCTCGACGTCGCGCTCGGTGGCTACCTGGGCAGAAGTGGCCGTGGCCACCGAGATGGGCCCTGGGGCTGAAGAAGAACCAGAGGCTTGGCCAGGGGTGAATACCGTGTCGTCAAGAGCAGCTCCTGATGAGGTGCCGAATCCGAGTGCGGCGGTGTCGATGTGCTCGGCCTCCTCATCGCTGCTCGCGACGGCGACACTCTTCCCCTTCCCGGCCTTGCCTCCAGGCGAATCGAAGAAGCCGTCCAAGTCGGAATCTGCGTCTTCATCTTCTTCCTCGTCCTCCTCCACCTCGGTGTCGGGCTCGGGAAGGCCGTCGATGAAGACGTCTGTTTCAGCGCACTCCGCGACTTCGTACGCAATCAGCTTGCGCGCGGCCACGCAGCTGGGGTCTATCTCCCACTTGGAATTGTTGCGCTTCCCGCGGATAATTTCCATGTTCAGATTCTCGTACCAGGAGGCGATGCAGAGAAGCATCAAGTCAGCACCCGCCCGAGCTCCCGAGGCGCGCCATTTCTTCAGCTCGGCCTTCACGTTCTGCAGCTTGAAGGCGAGGCCCCGGATGGTTGTTGGCGCAGGATCCTGAGGCCAGAATAGCTTGTGAAGCTCGAAGCCAACGCGCACCAGGTCAGTACCAACGCCGGCTAGGCGTTCGAACTGGCCTCGCATCACCAGCATGCTGTCTGCAATTTCGGCCCTGGTGTCAGCTGCCTCGCCCTTCGCAGCACGATCTGCTTGGGCCTTGGCCAGAGCAGGCGCGCAGGAAGAGACAATGTAAGGAAAGATCTCTGCAAGAACAAGTGAGAAGTTCAGAAACAGAATCCGAGAAGAGATTAAACCGAGAAGAAAAGATGCAGAGAAGAGCAAACTTACGATTCAGCTCGAGGCGCAGCTCCTGCAACTGGGTCTTCCAGGACTCTTCGTTGGAAATATGCCTCTCTTGGATCTGGCGCAGAGTGTCCATCTGGGTAAAGAGCCCTGCATTGGCCTTTTTCAGCACTTCGCACTCCTGCTCAAGGGCCTTGATCTTGGCAATGGACTCGGTTTCGGCCTTGGTCTTCTCGGCAATCACCTCGTCCTTCGCGGCAGCAATATCGATGGCGTCCTGGAGTGCCTTCTGCAGCTGGAGTTGCAGCTTCTCCATCTCTGTAGTGTGGTCCTTCACCAGCTCAACGGCCTGGTCGGACAGCTGCTGCTGCACTTCTTCAGGTTTGACGCAGTCTTGGTGTTCTTCAACAAACAATTTATGATCTTCTGCGGAGAGACAGACAAGGTTAGCAGAGAAGCAGAGAAGCAAAAGAAACAAGACTCATGTCGAGTAGACGGCAACTCACCTTCCAATCTCTTGATGGTGGTCTCGGCCTTCTCGACAAACGCACGGCAATTCCCGTGTTCCTCAGCTAAGGCCTTCAGTTTCTCTGCAGAATAGGAATGGTTAGCGCAAAAGAAAGCAGAAGCGGGCGTAAACAAAAAACGCAAGAACCGCGCGGCTAAGAGCGTACCTTCCACTTCAGACAACTTCTGGGTGCTATCTGTCGCACTCTTCTTGGCTGCCTCCGCAGCTGCTCTCTCTCTTTCCAGTGCAACAATTCGCCTCCTGGCGATAGCATGATTCCAGAGAAGCTGGCGGTGCAGATTAGTCCGCTTCAGAACGCTATCCTGAGAAGCGAAAAGGGAAACAAGTTAAACAGAGAAGTGAAGATTCAACCCGAGAAGGCGGCTACTCGGAAGAGCATCCGCCTACTCGGCCAGAATCTCGGGGACTGGGTGATGGTAAAGGAAAGTGAAGACGAGTAGGAGAGAAGAAAAATTCAACTCGGAGAGGACAAGTAAAACTTACCGCATAAGATTGCTCGAGATCTTCTGCATTCTTGCGGTGCACGAACATCTTGGCAGCAAGAGTAGCGGTGGTGGAGGAGACGGTCATGGGTTTGTAACCCAAGTCCACCTTGTTCCAGTCGACCCGCATATGATCGATGTCGCCCAGGCCAAGACCATGCCATTTGTCGGTGCCGAGAAGCTTGCTGTCCCACTTGGCATCGATGAAACCAACCAAGTCGATTACCTGCTCGAGGCTATCGGACGATATCGCCTGAGTTTGGGGTCCGCGGGAAGAGATGGAGACGGACCTGTCTTGATTGGGAGCTGGAGGCGCGGAGTTCACCGCCAAGGCTTTCCTTCCTTTTGTGAGAGCAAGCTGTCGGTCCTCGACGGAAAGACCGAGCTGGCGCTGTTGGCTGATCTTCACCATGTAATCCGGGTAGAGGGGCTGATCAGCGAGGGTAGCAGCAGCAGGAACCGCACTGGGATTGCGGATAGTCACCTGACCAGACTGGACAGTCGATGATGGCGGCGGCATCAGCGCGGAAGCATGCTTCATCGCCTTCTCCTTCTCAGCAGTTGGCTTCTCGCTCTTCTTCTTCTCGGCCTTCCCCTTCTCGGCCTCTGTCTTCTCGGCAGCTTCTTTCTCGGCTGCTTTCTTCTCGACTGCCTCCTTCAGAGCATCTAGGGCATGTTTCCTGGTTATTCGCCCGGCAGGAGGGCTGGCTGTGTCCTTAGTCTGTGGCACCGAGGAGGAATCTGGCGGTGTAGTGCCTTGGTCAGTTGGCGGCGCCAGGGGCGCGCTGTCTGGTGCGCCAGTTGGCTGGGCGCTACCCTGCGCGGCATCTGGCTGGGCGCTACTCGGTGCGGCGCCTGATTGAGCATCGCTCAGCGGATATTGATCTGTCATGGTGGCATCTTCTACCCGCTGCTCGGCAGCGGGATTTACTTGGTCAGCAGCTTCTGTGGTTGGCTGCTCCTGTTCAGCTTCTGGCCGCTCAAGGGCGGCGTCGTCCTGCATCTCCTGATCTTGAGTCTCCTCGGCAGTGTTGGCCGGAGGAGAAGGGGGTCTCTTCTGGTGGGCGGCAGTGTCCTGTGCTGCTGACTCCGCACGGGACTGCTGCTCCAAACCTGCTCCTTGAGCATCAGTGCTCTGTGCATTGGCGGCGTCGTCCTCGTCCTCGTCGAGGTTGATAAGCGGAGCAGCTGGCTTCTTAGCCTGGTCGGACGCGAGAGCAGCATTCGCGTCCATGGGAGGTCTGCAGAGAAAGAGAAATTCAGAAATTAGAAGAGGATTGGGGGAAACAACATAGTACGAGAAGGGAGACAACAGAGAAGAAAATTACGCGCTGGTGGAGGCGAGCTTTCGCCTAGGTCTCTTCACGACCGTCTTGGTCGTCTTCTTCTTCTCGGCTGGCTTCTGTTTCTTGGCGGGGGGTTCTTGGGCGCCACTGCCTGTCCGCTTGCGAGTGGCAGGAGCGGCGACAGACAGAGGGTTGACGACAAGGGCTCTGTCGCCCTCGTTCTCGTCCTCGTCCTCATCCTCATTCTCTTCTTCAACATCATCTGCGGATTCAAGAAAAGAAGAGGGCCGAATCAGAAACAGCAAGCAATGGATTGGTGCTTCTCGCAAACAAGCAAAGTAAGTACGCAGTTACCTTCTAACTCGTCCTCGGGCCAGTCGCGGAGAGATGATTCTGCGCGCTGCCTCTCCATCGTGGGGGAGTGAGGCAGATTGATCTGGTCTGCGTTCTCGAAAGAGGCATCATCATCCTCCGTTCGATCGGCATACCAGTTGCCTTCGAAACGTTCGCAGCTCTCCATGAGCTGGCGATTGAGGACCTGAAGAATAGAGAAGTATCACATGTTAGCCGAGTAGCAGGAAGGTATTCTACTCGGATAGGCGTGCAAACACAAAGCACACTAAGCCTAACTGATTGAACATTCTACTCGGATAGGCGTGCAAACACAAAGCACACTAAGCCTAGGCAGATTTACTGAATATCCTACTCGGAAAGGCGTGCAGGCATCAAGCATATTAAGCCTAAGATTTGTTCCCAAGTAGGCTACCCGACAAGGCGTGCAGGAACAAAGCACACTAAGCCTAGGCAATTCTATTAAGTACTCTACTCGGTACGAAGTGCGATTGCTAGTCGGGGCAAGAAGAGGAAGTTATCTACTCGGAATACATATGCAGAAAGCAGAGAAAGGAGGACGTACCCGCAGAATCGGCTTCGTGCGGCTATACGGGACGAACCCGTACTGCCAATGCTCGCCAAGGCTCATTGTCAGGATGGCCCTTGCGTGCTCAGGGACATCTGCGTTGTCGAGCTCGATGGTGGTCGTCCTGGTGCAGTCGCGGGGGGCTCCCATGTAGCACATCAGATGGCAGCGCTCCTGCAGGGGCAGCACTCGATTCTTGATCCAGCAGGCCACAGGATCATCGTTCTTGAGGCCCTGCCCGATTAGAACCCCGAGCTGCGCCTCTATCTCCTTCGCGTTGAGGTCGTTGGAGGGCTTCGATTTCCAATTCTTACCGGTGGGAGCACGGTTACTCCAAGCGGGAAGGTTGATTCGGTCAGTTACCTTTCCTCCTTCGGTGGCAGGGATGTTTTTTGACGTAGAGGAACGTCTTCTGCCACATTCGGACGGAATCCAACCCCTTGATACGGGGGTGGTTGGTTCCCGACCGCTGCACCATCATGGCGCAGCCAGTGTCGGTTGCGCGGCCGCCGACGCCCGCGCTCTCCTTCTTCCCGGTAGTCTGCTGGCGAAGATGGAATTACTTCAGCCAGGTGTCCGTCGTTGGATGGATGCCGAGGAAGGCCTCGCACACCACGGCGTGGTAGGCGAGGAAGACGACGGCGTTGGGTGGCAAGTGGTGCATCTGAAGGCCGAAGTGGTCGAGGAAGCGACGGAGGAAGTCGGAGGCCGGCAGGCCAAATCCGCGCTCGAAGTGCGACAAGAACACGACATGCTCGCCCTCCTGCGGGGTTGGCACGAGCTCGCCCTCAGACGGCCGGCATTGAACACCAGGAGGAACCCTCCTAGTGTTCACGAGCCAGGCGCAATCTTCAGCGGTGACGTGCGAACCAGCCCATCCGGCGCGAGACATGGTCGCGAGTAGGAAGTGGGAAGAACTGGAGAGATTTGGTGGGTTGAATTCGCGGCGGCGCAACAGATTGCGCGGCGGCGGAGAGCTCGGCGGC
This sequence comes from Alopecurus myosuroides, assembly GCA_028641055.1. Classification (NCBI taxonomy): domain Eukaryota; kingdom Viridiplantae; phylum Streptophyta; class Magnoliopsida; order Poales; family Poaceae; genus Alopecurus; species Alopecurus myosuroides. The sequence goes on along the minus strand of JAPCYS010003940.1, from coordinate 22,547 downwards.
GGAGAAGAACAGGAGGATGAAAGAGGAAAAGTGCGAGGGAGGAGAAAAGGAAGTTACCGGCGGGGGTATTTATATCCTCTCCGCGATTTTACCGTTACCATCGGGGAAGTGGGATCGATCGTGGCGTGTGGTGGGGTCTGTGGCCGGCTGGAAACGCACACACGCGCGAGGCGCGCGCGTAACGGCCGCAATTGATCCCACCACCTGATCGTGGCCTATTATTACGCTTGATGGGACATAACGAGTGGTGGGCCCACTGCCTGGAAACTGGGCGCGTGGCACGTCGTGTCCTGGGCAACGAGGCGACGGGGGCCTGGATGCTTGACACGTGTCCAGTTGCCGCACGAAGGGCTGGATCGTGCTCTGCGCTGCAGAGGCTCAATTCAAGAAAATTCTCCAAGTCTTTTTACTCGGCTGCAGAGTAGAGAGCGGCCGCTACTCGGAAAAGGGGAAACTTAAGGTACTGTTCAGAGAGCTACTCGGAGGTTCTACTCGGTATCTTGAGGTTCAAGGGCTATGTTGCAAAGATTGGTTTTAAGCTGGCAGAGCCTAGTGAACGAGTTCGCAAGACTCAACCAGCTTCGGGGACTGCTGTCGGGGGGTTACCCCCGAGTAGGGTAAAGGCAAGTGGTAAAGGCGACTAACATAAGAGAGGTTTGGTCGAGTAGCCGACTACCTGGTACTCGCTACCCGGTACTCGCTACTCGGTCTCACCTCAAGATGATCAGAAGACGGAATCAAGCAAGTTCTATATCTTCGAGTAGAAGAGTTGGCCCGAGTAGAATTGGCGGGAACCTACTCGGGCCAGAAAGTCAAAGGAGCCGTTCTGACACAGGATCCCGCGTATCCTGGGTTCGTACTTGGCAGCATTCGAACCACTGTTCATCTGGGACCGGCCTGCCTGACAGTGACAGCATGGAAGCAGGCCGTGGCAGGATAAGGGGGGCCTACTCTGTGTTTGGCACAGTGATACCAGTCTGTCCCCTTGGTTTTGCCCAACGACTTTCCAGATGAAGCCAAGATTAGGAACCAAAGCTGTCAGCGGGAACCCGGAAAAAGTACGATGTGCACACTATGTCGACACTTGTCTATGTTTGGACGTATCCGGCTGGGCACCATGTATATACGGTGCCCCGCCGCCTCCTGCGCGAGGCACGTTGGGATCACACGCCAGAAACCCTAGTTCTTGACCTAGTTCATCACGTAGAGAGGAGAGCGGCAACTCGGTAGCAATATCATTTGTACTGTGGCTACTCGGAGAGACATCGTAATACACAAAGAAAGGCAGGAGTAGGGGTTTTACCTCCTCACGAGGGCCCTGAACCTGGGTAGATCGTGTTGTTTGCAGTGCATTGTTCTTACCTCACGCGGCTACTCGTCGCGTGATCCCTCCCCGAATACCTCCAGCGTCCATCGTTCCCACATCTTTAGCCATCCCATGGCATCTGTCGTGACACCACCACGACACCAAACAAATGTAATCTTTAAATCACATTAAACCTTAGGGGTAACCCTATTAAAAATGCTTTGTTTTCCTAATGTTTAATCAATGTTTAAATTCTTTCAAATTGGGTTTCAAATACAAACATTATTTTAAATGTCAACTTTTTGCAAACCAATCTTGGAAATTGTTTTCTAATTATCTAAATAGCTTAACCAAAATTTTCTGGAATTTTTCCTAAACAAAAATCTATCCTTTTCTTCCAAAACTGTTTTCTGCAAAAAAAAAGAAAACAGAAAGATAATAAAAGGAGAAACTGCGCGCGGCAGATAAGCAAACCCCAGCCCACCTAAGCCTACGCGCGCGCAGCCCAGCCCATCTTTTCCTAGCGTACCGCTTTGAGAAGCGTGCGCTTCTTCTGTCCGAGGTACAGCAGCGCATCCGTTGCGCCACCGCGACAGTACGGCGATTCCGACGGTCCCCGTGGATTTCCGCGCCCTATAAGGCCCCACTGAACCCTAGGGCGCAACCCTAATCCCTAGGCCCTGTCTTCCCCCTCAGATCCGCCGCCATCCCCTCTCTCCTCGTCGCTCCCCCCTCTCTGCAATTCTCACCGGCGACAGCTCTCTGAAACCCGCCATGGCGCCGCCACCTCACTGCCCCACCTAGCCACCTATACACGGGAACGACGCCGCCCCTCCTTCCTCTACGCGTTGGACACTGGAGCTAGCCGGGAGGAGCACTGCAGCCGCGCCGCCGTCCTCTTCCCCGTCGCCGTCGCCTCCGTCAGCTTGCGTCACCGGCCCTCTGCCTCGACTACTTCCGGTGGTGAGCAAGCCACCGTCCCTCCCATCTCATCTCCTCCCTGTTGCGCTTCCAGTACCGCACTCGCACGCCTCCATCCATCACCGCAGCAGCGCCAGCACGTTGATCGCCGTCGTTGATCACCGTCGGGTGCATTCGCGGAAGCGTTTGTTCTTCAGAGATTCAGTTAGCGCTTTGTACAACATAACCTTACTGCGTAGCTGTTACCTGACAAGAAACGCGCACAGCTGCAGTGGTTCAGAGCAACGCTGGCGAGCGCGCGGTCGCGAGTTCGACCCGCGGCCTCGCGGGATTAAAATTCCCAATCTTTTTCCACGGGGTACTGACAGCCATGGCCCAGCCGTCAGTCACCCTTGTGCCACGCAGGCACAGTGAGCCACGGGGCCCCCCTGGCAGCGTCTGGGTGCGCTTCCAGTGAGTATAAAACGAATTGCAAACTTTCTGTTTTATAACTCTAAAAACTGCAAATAAAATATCCACACTGGTCTAAATTTAATTCTCTATCTTTTGGCATCATTTGTTTTCTGTTTTGAATTTTCAAAATGCAATTTAAAATTGAATCCAAATAATTCAAATGCAAACTTCTAAAATCAATAACTAATTCATTCTTAATCCAATAAATGCAATTAAAATATGTTTTCCATACCATTTTAAATAACATATTCAAATATAATTTTTGTTTCCTGGTTTGAATAATTTAAAATGCCTAAACAATTTAATCTTGTTTAAATTCAATTAAAACTTGTTTAATATTGTTTAATTCATAACTAAATTATCCTAACTCCTATTTCAATATGTGAAACATGTAATCCAACTAAAATTTGATGTTCTTTTCAAATATAAACTTTGTTATTTGTTTTGAACACTTTAACTTGATGAAAACACCAATTAATTGTGTAACATCATTAAGTAACCAAAATTTCCAAACTTAATAAATGTTTTCTTAACTTGTTAACTATCATTCCAATTGCCTCTATTTTTTTGTTTACTTCTTGTTATCATCATGCATGCATCATGTTTACCTACTTACACTTGTTAATCAAATGTAGATCATTGCTCCAACCTAAACCATTTGCATCCATATGCAATTCACATTGCATATGGGTCCAATTAAATTGTGTTATCATGTAAACTAGTTACTTTGATGCATCTATTAACATGACATGCATCATCCCATGTTTGTGCACCTATGCCATGTATTGATTGTTCGTCTCTTTCGATTGGGTGTTTGCTTCTTCTCGCTTTAGACGCCGACGCTGAGCTTGACGAGACTTACGACACCACTACCAAGGACCTAGCCCAATACCCGGCTACTGAGCTTCCAGGCAAGTTATCACTCACATGAATCATCGAGTTCTCTTCCACACTTGTTGTCGATACTATCCTTTTGTCTATTCTGCTAGCCCTATGAATCGATGCTTGTTCTCCGAACCCATCACATGATATCTTGAGCCCTGATATTGCCTCACCTCCATACCTACAGCCATTGCTTGTGCCTGTTCTTACCTAGCATGCTTAGGGTTGCTTTTGCTCGAGTCTGTTGTCGGTTACTTATTTTACTATTACTACTATTGTACCGGGGGCTCGAATGTTAATCAATCAATCCTGTTAATGCTAATGGTAAGAATAATAATTTGATGATAAGGCACCGGCAGGAGGCCCATGAGAGGTTTTGAAGCCTGCTAGTGTCGACCCTAATAGGAAAAGGGTCTTGTCTACTGATCCATGATGAGCGCACTACCCGCATGTGGGAAGCGAGTATGGGCGCCCCCCTCAGTTTGATCCGATTCGCATCTCGTCCAAATCGCCTCATTTAGTTCGTGTGTTCTATTTGCCGCATGCATGTTTTTGCAAGCCCAGCGCAGGGTGGAACTTTCGTAGTCGGCATATAGGGGGACACGTTCTTAGAGTGCTATGAGGGTCCATTTTCTTCTGGGCTCGATTAGCCGTGCGCCCAAGGTGCTTTGGGCTTGATGCGAAGAACGGTTGGATTGTGTTGAGTGCCATGCTTGGTGGGAGGCATCCCATCTGGCGAGGTATTCTTACGTGTACGGCCAAATTGGTGCAACCCTGCAGGGATAATCTTCTCGAGAAGCCGTGTTTTCCGCGGTTATGGACTACTTGGTGAAAGTACTGGCTAACAAGTACTCAGGACAACTTCAACATAATGATCAATCATGTTTCACCCAATGATTAATAACTTGACTAGTAATAGGTTATTCACACAATAACTTGACTGATCTTTAATACAACTGTGTGAGTTATCCTCGGATTGCTTCTTCGGATAAGGGGCGAGATCCAGGATGGGTTTTGTTTGAAGTTATCTTTCAGTTGGTTACAACTCCTCGATCTTATCTTTTCTGTTAGCCGGAACTTGTAGTTATCTTCTGTAGTTGGTTAGAGCAGCCCGCTGCAGCTTTCATAACACCTATCTCCTCCGTTGATCCCAAGCATCAATGCTTGTGTTGACGGGTAACTCTTTGATGAAGTGTGAGTCTTGCTTGCCAGTACTTGGATGTACTGACCCCGTTGGGGCTGTGGTTTACGCAGACTACGGCTACGATGATCACCAGGACGGCTACTTCGTGGAGTTTGACGAGACTGCAGACGAGTAGACTAGCTGGACCCCGGGCAGGATCCAAGACCTACGTGGATGGGCTTCGTCTTCTTTATTTTCCCCGGCTTCTTAAACCTTTGGTTTTGTCTGTACTCAGACACCGTTGTTTGCTTCCGCTGATGTAATGAATGATATGTTGGGACATGTGTCCTCTGAATGATTGTATCTGATATTCTCTGCCCTAGTGAAGGCTATTTGCAAACTTATTTCATTCTTTTGTGTCTTAGAGACATTCTGTGTTATCCTTTGTTTAACGCTGTCGACGTACCCTGCGTGCTTGATATGAAGTACGTCGGCAGTAGTGCCTTAGATTTCTATCGGATAGTTTACATCGACGATGGAATAGCAGGGCTTGTGTTGTCGCGCATAAGCGCAGGCCTACCAGGAAGCTGGGACGTGGGAGCAGGTATGCCCCATAATCCAAACACCTGCTATCCAGTTCGGCCCGATGAGTATCCCATAGAAGTCAGGGTGCGACACAGGCCTACCAGGAAGCTGGGACGTGGGAGCAGGTATGCCCCATAATCCAAGCACCTGCTATCCAGTTCGGCCCGATGAGTATCCCATAGAAGTCAGGGTGCGACAAATGGTATCAGAGCCTGTCTGCCCGTAGGATCCCTTTTTACTGGTTGCAGTTGAGTCTAGAAACTATTTTGTAGCTATATAGGAAAAATGAAACGTGAGAGTAGGAACTCTGTTCTTTTTCTTCTTTTCCCTCCCTCCCACCCCCTATTCTGGTAAGGAAGTGTAACGTTGATTTTCCCTTCTCACCTAAACTTTCAAGTTAGGATTTCACGTGTTTTGGGTTCTCCGTAGTACCTCAGGTTTTTGGTCTCGTTTTCCCGATGTTGCTTCAATATCATGCTTTCTCTCAAGAACCTATTGTCCATTGAAACTTGTTGTTGTTTCCACTTCCATTGTTTCTACCGGAGTCTAATCAACTTCCCAAAATCATCTGCAGATGGGTCTCAGCTACTACGCAGGTGGTGCGGATGACCCGTTGTGAGAACACTGCGGTTATCCGGAGACGCTGAGGGACATGGTTACCTATCTGGGGTTCCATTGGGCACCAGAGTACCAGGTCTACGCACCAGCGCGAGTTCGACCGACTTTCTACCGAGCCATCGTCTACATTCTGTCGGATGATGGTAGGAGCATAGTCCACCGCTACGAGGCCGTAGGTTCACAGTGGACATGGCAGTGCAGCAGGCAGCGTATGTGGGTCTCACTGTCCTAGTGCTGACTACTTGGGGTTGATGATTCCATCTATCGTCACATCCCCCGTGGTTACATTACGTCCGCAGGAGCTCACTTCACCCTCTACAACAACTTGGAGCCTGACGAGAATGATAGCTCCAGGATGCACGTCACAGCTCAGTTCGTGAGGCATAGTGATGCTATGGCTATCACACTTGCTCAGGAGCTGGCTTCAGTCAGGGACCAGCTTCACCTTGCTCTGACGCGTCTAGCGACGTACACCACAGACTTTGTTGGAGACGAGCGCTTTGCGCGTTTCCAGCAGCCAGCTGGACATACTCTACCAGATGCGGGAGGTTACGAGCCGATTAGAGGCCCACTTCTCAACCTAGGAGCTGGTTACACAGGCATTCCTCTCTTTGGAGCACAGGGAGAGGACGCTCTCTACTTCACCACACCGAGGGTCCCTCTCAGAGCAGTTCCTATCTACAGGGATCGTCGTGATACTTACTTCCGTGAGAAGACTCCTCCTCGCCGTATCACTCGCTGTACTCCTAGACGCCGTCCTGCGTGATGAGCATAGGAGTACCGTTGTATCCATTACTAGCTGTGTCTAGTTTATCCTTTCGTTTTCGAACCATGTATGGTGTGAGATTCTGATGTATTCGAACCTATGATGTACCTGTTGGTTATCTATTCATGCGTCGGAATAATCTCTCTTTCGGTTGCTAAGTTTATCCCTTCCTATTGTTGTGCTAAAATGAATTTCAATTCAGGATGGCCCCAACAAGGAACACCCCGCCTGAGCCACCGCCGATCGCGGAGCTCTTGACTCAGATGACCCAGGTCATGGCTCAAATGGTCCAGGTGCAGAACAATCAGCACACTCACCAGAATGCTCCAAGGGTCACCATCAAGGACTTCCTAAGTGTGGGTCCTAAGGCTTTCGTGGCAACACGCGAGCCTCTAGATGCTGACGACTGGATCCGTGACGTAGCAAGAGCTCTGGAGATTGCTCATGTTGCGGAAGAGGACAAGGTCAACTATGCTGCCTACCTACTGAAGGGTCAGGCAGCCTCGTGGTGGGAGAACTACCAGGCCATGAGAGCTGGCTATCCTATCACTTGGGGTTGCTTCAAGGATGCCTTCCTGAAGTGCCACATCCCAGATGGTCTCATGGAGAGGATGCGTGAAGAGTTTTGCTCTCTAAAGCAGGGCAAGCTCGACGTCATCGGCTACCAGAACGAGTTCAATCGTCTCGCTCGGTATGCTGGAGACGAGGTGTCTACTGAGACCAAGAAGATGGCAAGGTTCCGCCGAGGTTTTAACCCGGAACTGAAGTACGCTCTCACAAACATCAAGTGCAAGGACTTCGTCGAGCTCGTGAACACCGCGCTCAATGAGGAGAATGGGCGCAAGGCGTTTGAGGATTCGCGCAAGCACTCGCGTGAGGGTGGTTCCTCCTCCAACATGACCACCCCTCCGCAGAAGCGCCGCATCTGGGTGCCAAATGGTGCCGTCACTCGGGTTCCCCATGCCCAAGCTTCTCCAGGCTTTGATCCCCGCCCACCCAACCCAGCTCAGATGGTATACCACTCCATATATGGTATGTATGATGTGGGATATGGTTTTCTAAACCATACATAGTGCCTGACGACAGTTTTGGGCCGTGAGAGTTATGTGAGCTAGTTTTCGCGTTATTGTTTCGAGAGAACTCGAGAATAAACATTTGTTGCTGTATGTGTTTCTTAGCTAAGTTGTTTGTCTTTTAGACCTGAGTGTGTGTCTTTTATTTGCTTTACGACGCTAGAACGCGAAGAAGGAGAGAAACAGTTGTGGAGCTGTGCGTCAAGTTCGATTTGCTTCAAGGCCAGGGACATTAAGAGACTTGAGGCAAGCATCCTGATTGCTTGCTGATACAATACTTACCATTATATATCATGCATGTTTTACCTCTGAAGTTTTACCAAAAACTTGATTATCAAAACTATTTTTGATGTGGCTATTAACTACTATACTAGTATATAGGTTACTATTATGCCAGTAGTTAAACTTGGTAATACCAAGCCCATAGGCCACTATATGGTATTTATTACCATCAATTATATTTAGTCCTAAGTGGACACCCTAAAATTGTGATTCTACAAAACAAAGGCTTTACGGAAAAACCCGGAGAAAAGGCGGATCCTTGTTCTCCGGGAATGTGGAAGTGGTCATTTTTGAGAAGGTGGTGTTTTTCAAAAATGACACATAACCTAGTCTTCGCCGGACAACCTTTACCGTACTGCCACCCTACCCAACATGGGCACGGGGCTTAACTTGAAGTTGTTCTTATTAGTGTGTGCTATCTCAATCGCTATAAGGGACATCGTACCCTCGAACCGAATGTCGTCAAAACTCCCAATGTTGAGACATAAAAAGTGTGGATTAATTTTCCCTCCGGTTGCATCGGTTGAGTCTCCTGTCATGGCGATGTGCGACATGGTGCCGAGGAGATTAAACTCAACTGAAGAGATAGGCATATTCTAGCTTGAACATAGTGAATGGTTATGATCAGATACCTGATGTTTACATACTGTTGTTACAGTCCGTGATTGTTCACGGGAGGTGTACTGGATCTGGTGGGATGTGTACACCTCTGCAGAGTACAACTTTTTCGAAGAAGCGCGTCCTCGGATATGGACAGTTGAATGGCCATGTAGCTAGCATTGTGTCAATGTTTTCAAAAAGGGAATTTTGGAAAGGAAGTATTGAACTTGTGAAGTTCGGAAAGGAATGGAAACTTATACCGTGGAGGTATCGTCGATGATGAAAAGACAGATAATGTTATACAAAACAAAATGTTTTGCAAAGAAAACCTTTTCTACTCTAAGCAAGAATTCTGGAAGCTGATTCCAAGAAGTTTTGCAAAGAGAAAATATTCTTTAACAAAGCTTTACAAAACCTCTTGTACATGCGATATCTACAAGAGAAATAAAACTATATTATTTTTCTTCTGAAGTATCTTCTTCAACGAAGATACAGATTAACCTGACTGCAACTGTGGTGTCATCTTATATGAACACCATTGATAGTGAACCCTATTTATAGCCTACCTATTCCACCATATAAGCATATTTGCATGTTGGTAAGTGACATGATGGATGTCTTGCTGAGTACATTCAAATGTACTCATTATGGTTTCGCCCCTGGTATCTACTTATCAGATTTGGAGAAGGAGCCTCCAAAGGAGTTCTACGAAGAGAAGTACGGAGCTGACGGCTTTGTAAACTAGGATCGTCTCCGGGTCAGCAGCCTGTAGGTTAAGGCGTGACTTGGGCTCATCTACGTTGTGTTTTTATTTGTCTTCCGATGTGTTTGTTAAGTGCCTGCCCTTTTGGCAGTTGTGCTAGACTTGATCATGTGATCATTTGTGTAATACCTTTATGTATTCGTGTAATGGATGATGTATTTCTGTGTGCCAACTGTGTATGTTGTTCACGACTGATCTTTCTGGGATCGTGAATGTATGCATACGTAGGGTTTCAGACTGCCGGTCTGGGGTCCTTACACCTTGCACCCACACATCCTCGCCAGCAACCGCCCGTCGCGCACACCGGAGAGCCACCATCGATGCACCGCTGCGTTTCCGTCAGGTTCCGACTGAACCTGTTCGAGTTCAGTTAAAAACTCGCGGACACGACTCAACCTCATCCGACCCCCTATCTGCTAACGAACCGCAAGCCACCGCAGTGGTGCTGCGACCGTGCGCGCGAGCAGAGCGTCTCGGGGTCGAATCCCCTTGACCGCGCGGAGGCGAACCTTTTTTTTTTTTTTGTGAATTTCTTCCACAGCGCTAGGGTCCCACCCGTCAGCGGCCCACTTTGGCCACGCAAGCGCGCGCGCCACGCTGGCCCCTCTGGCCCACGCAGCAGGGATAGTGGGTATAGAGCAGCTCGGTACAAAATGTTTCTGCGCAATTCTAAAATTACAATTTCATTTTAATTAGCAGAATTAAAACAAAACTTTAAAATTCAATATCTTTTGTTTTATAATTCCAACAAATACAACCTTTATATGAATTCTGATCCAAATTTCCTAAACTTTCCAAATATCCAATTTGTGTACTGTTTTGAAAACTTCAAATGCATTTAAAATTCAAATTTAAACAATTCAAATGTTAATTTGTAAATTCCATAACTAATTATTTATTAATCCAATAAATGCAAATAAAATATGTTTTCCATACCATTTTAAATAACCTATTCAAATATAAATTTTGTTTCATGGTTTGAATAATTTAAATTGCCTAAACAATTTAAATCTTGTTTAATTCAATTAAAAATTGTTTAATATTGTTTAATTCATAATTAAATAATCCTAAGTCCAATTTCAAAATGTGAAAACATGTAATCCAACTAAAATTTGATGTTCTTTTCAAATATCAACTTTGTTATTTGTTGTGAACATTTTAAATGGTTGAAAACAACAAATACTTGTGTGTTCCCTTTAAGGCACCCAAAATTCCCTAAGTTAATAAAATTCTAAATTGCTACACCCTATCTTAAATTGTTTCTAATGTTGTTATTTTGCTGTTTCCCTTTTGCATGCATCATACTAAACCACTAGCACCTGTTGATTCGTTGGAAAACAATTGTTTCAACCATAATTCATGGGCTGTTCATATGCAACTCAAACTGCATATGGGTCCAATTAAATTTGTTTAACTTGTCAACTAGTTTATTTCTATGCATCAATTAAATTGTCATGCATCCATATCTTGATCATGCTGGATCTTTTGCCGTAGTAGTAATTGTTGCATCCGGTGTTTGTTCGAGGTTCGTTGTTTCTTCCGGATAGGACGTTGAGATGATGTGAGCAACGACAAGTTCTGCTACCTTGCGGGATCTCAGGCAAGTATACTCACTTGCTGCCATATGGCTGCCTTTCATCACTTGTTACCGATTCTTTCCGTTGATTCTTTTCTGCTATCCTTAGTAGTAGTTGTTTCTGTTACGAACCCATCACATGAATCCCTTAACCTTGATATTTCCTCACCTCCCAACCTATAACCATTGTTTGTTGCCCGTGTCTTACTATCATGCTTAGGTTGTTTTGCTCGAGTCTGTTATCCGTTACTTTCTGTTTATTACTCCGTTATGTTCTGGGGGCTCGATGTTTAATCAATCAATCAATCCTGCTAATGTTACTATTAATAATAATTTGATGATAAGGCACCGGCAGGAGGCCCTTTGTGGTTTTGAGGCCTGCTAGTGTCGACCCTAATAGGAAAAGGGTCTTGTCTACTGATCCATGATGAGCGCACTACCCGCATGTGGGAAGCGAGTATGGGCGCCCCCCTCAACTGACTCGATTCGCATCTCGTCCAAATCGCCGTACTAGTTCGGGTGTTCCATTTGCTGCATCATATGCAGGTACAAACCCTTGGCGCCAGGGTGAACTTTTGTAGTCGGCATTTAGGGCGGCGTGGTCTTCCAGTGCTATGAGGGTCCCCTTTTCTTCGTGGGGCTCGATTAGCCGCGCACGCACAGCACGCGGTGCTTTGGGCTTGATGCGAAGAAGGGTTGGTTGTGTAGAGTACCTCGCTTGGTGGGTTAGCTCCCCATCTGGCGGGTTATTCTTGCGTGTACGGTTACTATGGTGCACCCCTGCAGGGTAAATCTTCTCGAGAAGCCGTGTTTTCCGCGGTTATGGATTACTTGGTGAAAGTACTGGCTAACAAGTACTCAGGACAACTTAAACCTAATGATTAACAATCTTTCACCCCATGATTAACAACTTGACTAGTAATAGGCTTATTGACACAATAATGAACCATCATTAATCCAACTGTGTGAGTTATCCTCGGATTGCTTCTTTGGATAAGGGGCGAGATCCAGGATGGGTTTGTTTGAAGTTATCTTTCAGTTGGTTACAACACTCGATCTTATCTCCTTTTCTGTTAGTCGGAAGTGATAGAATCTCTGTAGTTGGTTAGTGCAGCCTGCTGTCGGTTATTTGCAATAACCCCCTTCCTTTCCGTTGATCCCAAAGTATTTGTATCTTGTGATGACTGGCTACGCCGGTAACTTGTGAGTATGGGTTCTATCCCCTTGCCAGTACTTAACCGTACTGACCCACGAATCTCTTTCGTGGCTGCAAATTCCAACTTGCAGTCAACAGGTTTGAAGTCTGACGACGTTAGCTTGGGAATCCCTCCGGCTTGGCCTGGGCAGGGATTGGACGCTCTCGGTTATCTTCAGGACTCTTAGTCCAATTTGGATCTTGTCCGTAGCCGGACGTTTGTTTCTTCCGCTGTTATTTGGATCTTTGTAATGTATCAGTTGTAACCCTGGCTAGTTTGAGTCATCTTGTATCTATCTGTTTCTGTTGTAATTGTGGAATATTCGTGAACTATCGTAATGTTATCACAAGTGGCAACCTGGAATCGGTTATTATGTGGATTTTGGCGGGAATGCTGAAATTTGCATAGTGCCCGACCTCGGGGCGTCACAAATGGTATCAGAGCCTTGGTTCCGATTCCCGAGATTGTTTCGATACGAATGGTTATCGAAGCAACGGGTCCGCAAAGCCTGTAGGATAACCTCGCTAACGGTCGTTGTTTCTAGAGTGTCAAAAATATTTCTGCTAAACTATTTTGGAAAAACATCTCAATAGGATTCTTGTTTTCTCCTTATCCATATTCTATTTCCCCTCCCATCTTATTTGCCTTGGAGTCTACTCTCGTACTCAATCTTTCAAAGTGTTAGGAACCTGCGTGGGTGGACGTTTTCTGAGCCCTTAACCTAATAGGTTCGATCATCGGAAGATTCCTTGTGGAAGAACATCGTCGTCACTCCGAGCAAGAATCCCTTGTTAGTGGTGTCGAGAAACCCTTGTTAGTGGTGTCGAGGAGATCAGCTGGGAGCATGAAGAATCGATAGTCGAACTTCTTTCCCCTCCCGGGTTAGCAGGTGGATTGCGAGGGCGCAATCCCTTGTTAGTGGTGTCGTCTGTAACACCTGGGGTGTTACTTAGGCTAGAAAGCTGTTTGTTTTCTTTTGTTTTGCATCCCATGCATCATAAGCATTGCATCATGTTTTCCAAACCACTCAAAATCCAAAACAATTTAAATTGTTCAAAACCCTAATGGTAATTCAAGTAACACATTCAAATCAAATCAAATTTGTTTATCATATTGCAATGGGTTTAACAATTAAAATTTGGCAAACAAACTAATTTCGATAATGTTTGTATAATTGCTTGTTGCTTATTAAATAAAATTTGTTATTTCCAAAATTCCCAAAATCAAAACATTATTTGAAATTCCACTAACCACTTAAACATCAAACTAATATACCAATTTTGAAATCATTAACTAACCTTTGCTTTGGTTATTGTTTTGCAACTTAATAAAATTAATTATCAAATACAAACCTCAAACCCTATTTGGACATTTTCAACTAAACAACTTTAATTCAATTAAAATTTTCCACCTTGTGAAAATAATGCTAACCTTGCTTTCATTTCATGTTTTGGAGAAGTAATAAAATTATTTAATGAAATAAACACCCCAAAACCCATATCCTTTCTCTCTCTCCCTTTTATTTCTTTTACAAAAAAAAAAATCATTAAAAGGAAAATCCTAAGGAGAAGGACCAGCCCAACTTCTTTCTTTCTTTCTTCCCCAGCCCATTTCTTTCCTCTCTTTCTGGCCCACTCCTTTCTTTCTGTCGTCTACCTCTCTGTCGTCATCACCGGTACGACCGCAGCAGAGCCGATCGATCCTCCCCACCCCAGCTCGATGGCCTGCCGTACTCTTGCTCCTCCCCTTATAACCACCACCAACCCTCTGCCAACCTAGAAACCCTAGAGCCCTCCATCCCATCGCCGCCGATCCCTTCTTCCTCTTCCCCCGTTTTTCTTCTGTACCTGAACTCTGAAACCCACCAAGCACGCCATGGCCGGAGGAGAGACGCCACGGCGGCGGGGAAATAGAGGGTGCCGCGAGTTGCCGCCGCCGGGAATGGACCCGGGGCGTTCCCCTGAAGCTCCCCGCCCACTCGTCGTTTGCCGGGAGCGCCCACGGCGGCCGCGCCGTCGCCGGCAGTGGCCCGTCGTTGCAGTACGACGACAGCGACCATCAGCAGGTGATCGCCTGTTCTTTTTCCCCTCGCCCTACTGCTCTGTCACGACCGCTGCACGCCCCGAGTCCACACCTTGCACCCACACATCCTCGCCAGCAACCGCCCGTCGCGCACACCGGAGAGCCACCATCGATGCACCGCTGCGTTTCCGTCAGGTTCCGACTGAACCTGTTCGAGTTCAGTTAAAAACTCGCGGACACGACTCAACCTCATCCGACCCCCTATCTGCTAACGAACCGCAAGCCACCGCAGTGGTGCTGCGACCGTGCGCGCGAGCAGAGCGTCTCGGGGTCGAATCCCCTTGACCGCGCGGAGGCGAACCTTTTTTTTTTTTTTGTGAATTTCTTCCACAGCGCTACGGTCCCACCCGTCAGCGGCCCACTTTGGCCACGCAAGCGCGCGCGCCACGCTGGCCCCTCTGGACCACGCAGCAGGGACAGTGGGTATAGAGCAGCTCGGTACAAAATGTTTCTGCGCAATTCTAAAATTACAATTTCATTTTAATTAGCAGAATTAAAACAAAACTTTAAAATTCAATATCTTTTGTTTTATAATTCCAACAAATACAACCTTTATATGAATTCTGATCCAAATTTCCTAAACTTTCCAAATATCCAATTTGTGTACTGTTTTGAAAACTTCAAATGCATTTAAAATTCAAATTTAAACAATTCAAATGTTAATTTGTAAATTCCATAACTAATTATTTATTAATCCAATAAATGCAAATAAAATATGTTTTCCATACCATTTTAAATAACCTATTCAATATAAATTTTGTTTCATGGTTTGAATAATTTAAATTGCCTAAACAATTTAAATCTTGTTTAATTCAATTAAAAATTGTTTAATATTGTTTAATTCATAATTAAATAATCCTAAGTCCAATTTCAAAATGTGAAACATGTAATCCAACTAAAATTTGATGTTCTTTTCAAATATCAACTTTGTTATTTGTTGTGAACATTTTAAATGGTTGAAAACAACAAATACTTGTGTGTTCCCTTTAAGGCACCCAAAATTCCCTAAGTTAATAATAAAATTCTAAATTGCTACACCCTATCATAAATTGTTTCTAATGTTGTTATTTTGCTGTTTCCCTTTTGCATGCATCATACTAAACCACTAGCACCTGTTGATTAGTTGGAAAACAATTGTTTCAACCATAATTCATGGGTTGTTCATATGCAACTCAAACTGCATATGGGTCCAATTAAATTTGTTTAACTTGTCAACTAGTTTATTTCTATGCATCAATTAAATTGTCATGCATCCATATCTTGATCATGCTGGATCTTTTGCCGTAGTAGTTTGTTGCATCCGGTGTTTGTTCGAGGTTCGTTGTTTCTTCCCGGATAGGACGTTGAGATGATGTGAGCAACGACAAGTTCTGCTACCTTGCGGGATCTCAGGCAAGTATACTCACTTGCTGCCATATGGCTGCCTTTCATCACTTGTTAACGATTCTTTCCGTTGATTCTTTTCTGCTATCCTTAGTAGTAGTTGTTTCTGTTACGAACCCATCACATGAATCCCTTAACCTTGATATTTCCTCACCTCCCTACCTATAACCATTGTTTGTTGCCCGTGTCTTACTATCATGCTTAGGTTGTTTTGCTCGAGTCTGTTATCCGTTACTTTCTGTTATTACTCCGTTGTTGTTCTGGGGGCTCGATGTTTAATCAATCAATCAATCCTGCTAATGTTACTATTAATAATAATTTGATGATAAGGCACCGGCAGGAGGCCCTTTGTGGTTTTGAGGCCTGCTAGTGTCGACCCTAATAGGAAAAGGGTCTTGTCTACTGATCCATGATGAGCGCACTACCCGCATGTGGGAAGCGAGTATGGGCGCCCCCCTCAACTGACTCGATTCGCATCTCGTCCAAATCGCCGTACTAGTTCGGGTGTTCCATTTGCTGCATCATATGCAGGTACGAACCTTGGCGCCAGGGTGGAACTTTTGTAGTCGGCATTTAGGGCGGCGTGGTCTTCCAGTGCTATGAGGGTCCCCTTTTCTTCGTGGGGCTCGATTAGCCGCGCACGCACAGCACGCGGTGCTTTGGGCTTGATGCGAAGAAGGGTTGGTTGTGTAGAGGACCTTGCTTGGTGGGTTAGCTCCCCATCTGGCGGGTTATTCTTGCGTGTACGGTTACTATGGTGCACCCCTGCAGGGTAAATCTTCTCGAGAAGCCGTGTTTTCCGCGGTTATGGATTACTTGGTGAAAGTACTGGCTAACAAGTACTCAGGACAACTTAAACCTAATGATTAACAATCTTTCACCCCATGATTAACAACTTGACTAGTAATAGGCTTATTGACACAATAATCTGAACCATCATTAATCCAACTGTGTGAGTTATCCTCGGATTGCTTCTTTGGATAAGGGGCGAGATCCAGGATGGGTTTGTTTGAAGTTATCTTTCAGTTGGTTACAACACTCGATCTTATCTCCTTTTCTGTTAGTCGGAAGTGATAGAATCTCTGTAGTTGGTTAGTGCAGCCTGCTGTCGCTTATTTGCAATAACCCCCTTCCTTTCCGTTGATCCCAAAGTATTTGTATCTTGTGATGACTGGCTACGCCGGTAACTTGTGAGTATGGGTTCTATCCCCCTTGCCAGTACTTAACCGTACTGACCCACGAATCTCTTTCGTGGCTGCAAATTCCAACTTGCAGTCAACAGGTTTGAAGTCTGACGACGTTAGCTTGGGAATCCCTCCGGCTTGGCCTGGGCAGGGATTGGACGCTCTCGGTTATCTTCAGGACTCTTAGTCCAATTTGGATCTTGTCCGTAGCCGGACGTTTGTTTCTTCCGCTGTTATTTGGATCTTTGTAATGTATCAGTTGTAACCCTGGCTAGTTTGAGTCATCTTGTATCTATCTGTTTCTGTTGTAATTGTGGAATATTCGTGAACTATCGTAATGTTATCACAAGTGGCAACCTGGAATCGGTTATTATGTGGATTTTGGCGGGAATGCTGAAATTTGCATAGTGCCCGACCTCGGGGCGTCACAAATGGTATCAGAGCCTTGGTTCCGATTCCCGAGATTGTTTCGATACGGATGGTTATCGAAGCAACGGGTCCGCAAAGCCTGTAGGATAACCTCGCTAACGGTCGTTGTTTCTAGAGTGTCAAAAACTATTTCTGCTAAACTATTTTGGAAAAACATCTCAATAGGATTCTTGTTTTCTCCTTATCCATATTCTATTTCCCCTCCCATCTTATTTGCCTTGGAGTCTACTCTCGTACTCAATCTTTCAAAGTGTTAGGAACCTGCGTGGGTGGACGTTTTCTGAGCCCTTAACCTAATAGGTTCGATCATCGGAAGATTCCTTGTGGAAGAACATCGTCGTCACTCCGAGCAAGAATCCCTTGTTAGTGGTGTCGAGAAACCCTTGTTAGTGGTGTCGAGGAGATCAGCTGGGAGCATGAAGAATCGATAGTCGAACTTCTTTCCCCTCCCGGGTTAGCAGGTGGATTGCGAGGGCGCAATCCCTTGTTAGTGGTGTCGTCTGTAACACCTGGGGTGTTACCTTAGGCTAGAAAGCTGTTTGTTTTCTTTTGTTTTGCATCCCATGCATCATAAGCATTGCATCATGTTTTCCAAACCACTCAAAAATCCAAAACAATTTAAATTGTTCAAAACCCTAATGGTAATTCAAGTAACACATTCAAATCAAATCAAATTTGTTTATCATATTGCAATATGGGTTTAACAATTAAAATTTGGCAAACAAACTAATTTCGATAATGTTTGTATAATTGCTTGTTGCTTATTAAATAAAATTTGTTATTTCCAAAATTCCCAAAATCAAAACATTATTTGAAATTCCACTAACCACTTAAACATCAAACTAATATACCAATTTTGAAATCATTAACTAACCTTTGCTTTGGTTATTGTTTTGCAACTTAATAAAATTAATTATCAAAATACAAACCTCAAACCCTATTTGGACATTTTCAACTAAACAACTTTAATTCAATTAAAATTTTCCACCTTGTGAAAATAATGCTAACCTTGCTTTCATTTCATGTTTTGGAGAAGTAATAAAATTATTTAATGAAATAAACCACCCCAAAACCCATATCCTTTCTCTCTCTCCCTTTTATTTCTTTTTACAAAAAAAAAATCAATTAAAAGGAAAATCCTAAGGAGAAGGACCAGCCCAACTTCTTTCTTTCTTTCTTCCCCAGCCCATTTCTTTCCTCTCTTTCTGGCCCACTCCTTTCTTTCTGTCGTCTACCTCTCTGTCGTCATCACCGGTACGACCGCAGCAGAGCCGATCGATCCTCCCCACCCCAGCTCGATGGCCTGCCGTACTCTTGCTCCTCCCCCTTATAACCACCACCAACCCTCTGCCAACCTAGAAACCCTAGAGCCCTCCATCCCATCGCCGCCGATCCCTTCTTCCTCTTCCCCCGTTTTTCTTCTGTACCTGAACTCTGAAACCCACCAAGCACGCCATGGCCGGAGGAGAGACGCCACGGCGGCGGGGAAATAGTGGGTGCTGCGAGTTGCCGCCGCCGGGAATGGACCCGGGGCGTTCCCCTGAAGCTCCCCGCCCACTCGTCGTTTGCCGGGAGCGCCCACGGCGGCCGCGCCGTCGCCGGCAGTGGCCCGTCGTTGCAGTACGACGACAGCGACCATCAGCAGGTGATCGCCTGTTCTTTTTCCCCTCGCCCTACTGCTCTGTCACGACCGCTGCACGCCCCGAGTCCACACCTTGCACCCACACATCCTCGCCAGCAACCGCCCGTCGCGCACACCGGAGAGCCACCGTCGATGCACCGCTGCGTTTCCGTCAGGTTCCGACTGAACCTGTTCGAGTTCAGTTAAAAACTCGCGGACACGACTCAACCTCATCCGACCCCCTATCTGCTAACGAACCGCAAGCCACCGCAGTGGTGCTGCGACCGTGCGCGCGAGCAGAGCGTCTCGGGGTCGAATCCCCTTGACCGCGCGGAGGCGAACCTTTTTTTTTTTGTGAATTTCTTCCACAGCGCTACGGTCCCACCCGTCAGCAGCCCACTTTGGCCACGCAAGCGCGCGCGCCACGCTGGCCCCTCTGGCCCACGCAGCAGGGACAGTGGGTATGGAGCAGCTCGGTACAAAATGTTTCTGCGCAATTCTAAAATTACAATTTCATTTTAATTAGCAGAATTAAAACAAAACTTTAAAATTCAATATCTTTTGTTTTATAATTCCAACAAATACAACCTTTATATGAATTCTGATCCAAATTTCCTAAACTTTCCAAATATCCAATTTGTGTACTGTTTTGAAAACTTCAAATGCATTTAAAATTCAAATTTAAACAATTCAAATGTTAATTTGTAAATTCCATAACTAATTATTTATTAATCCAATAAATGCAAATAAAATATGTTTTCCATACCATTTTAAATAACCTATTCAAATATAAATTTTTTTTCATGGTTTGAATAATTTAAATTGCCCAAACAATTTAAATCTTGTTTAATTCAATTAAAAATTGTTTAATATTGTTTAATTCATAATTAAATAATCCTAAGTCCAATTTCAAAATGTGAAACATGTAATCCAACTAAAATTTGATGTTCTTTTCAAATATCAACTTTGTTATTTGTTGTGAACATTTTAAATGGTTGAAAACAACAAATACTTGTGTGTTCCCTTTAAGGCACCCAAAATTCCCTAAGTTAATAATAAAATTCTAAATTGCTACACCCTATCTTAAATTGTTTCTAATGTTGTTATTTTGCTGTTTCCCTTTTGCATGCATCATACTAAACCACTAGCACCTGTTGATTAGTTGGAAAACAATTTTTTCAACCATAATTCATGGGTTGTTCATATGCAACTCAAACTGCATATGGGTCCAATTAAATTTGTTTAACTTGTCAACTAGTTTATTTCTATGCATCAATTAAATTGTCATGCATCCATATCTTGATCATGCTGGATCTTTTGCCGTAGTAGTAATTGTTGCATCCGGTGTTTGTTCGAGGTTCGTTGTTTCTTCCCGGATAGGACGTTGAGATGATGTGAGCAACGACAAGTTCTGCTACCTTGCGGGATCTCAGGCAAGTATACTCACTTGCTGCCATATGGCTGCCTTTCATCACTTGTTACCGATTCTTTCCGTTGATTCTTTTCTGCTATCCTTAGTAGTAGTTGTTTCTGTTACGAACCCATCACATGAATCCCTTAACCTTGATATTTCCTCACCTCCCTACCTATAACCATTGTTTGTTGCCCGTGTCTTACTATCATGCTTAGGTTGTTTTGCTCGAGTCTGTTATCCGTTACTTTCTGTTATTACTCCGTTATGTTCTGGGGGCTCGATGTTTAATCAATCAATCAATCCTGCTAATGTTACTATTAATAATAATTTGATGATAAGGCACCGGCAGGAGGCCCTTTGTGGTTTTGAGGCCTGCTAGTGTCGACCCTAATAGGAAAAGGGTCTTGTCTACTGATCCATGATGAGCGCACTACCCGCATGTGGGAAGCGAGTATGGGCGCCCCCCTCAACTGACTCGATTCGCATCTCGTCCAAATCGCCGTACTAGTTCGGGTGTTCCATTTGCTGCATCATATGCAGGTACGAACCCTTGGCGCCAGGGTGGAACTTTTGTAGTCGGCATTTAGGGCGGCGTGGTCTTCCAGTGCTATGAGGGTCCCCTTTTCTTCGTGGGGCTCGATTAGCCGCGCACGCACAGCACGCGGTGCTTTGGGCTTGATGCGAAGAAGGGTTGGTTGTGTAGAGTACCTCGCTTGGTGGGTTAGCTCCCCATCTGGCGGGTTATTCTTGCGTGTACGGTTACTATGGTGCACCCCTGCAGGGTAAATCTTCTCGAGAAGCCGTGTTTTCCGCGGTTATGGATTACTTGGTGAAAGTACTGGCTAACAAGTACTCAGGACAACTTAAACCTAATGATTAACAATCTTTCACCCCATGATTAACAACTTGACTAGTAATAGGCTTATTGACACAATAATCTGAACCATCATTAATCCAACTGTGTGAGTTATCCTCGGATTGCTTCTTTGGATAAGGGGCGAGATCCAGGATGGGTTTGTTTGAAGTTATCTTTCAGTTGGTTACAACACTCGATCTTATCTCCTTTTCTGTTAGTCGGAAGTGATAGAATCTCTGTAGTTGGTTAGTGCAGCCTGCTGTCGCTTATTTGCAATAACCCCCTTCCTTTCCGTTGATCCCAAAGTATTTGTATCTTGTGATGACTGGCTACGCCGGTAACTTGTGAGTATGGGTTCTATCCCCTTTGCCAGTACTTAACCGTACTGACCCACGAATCTCTTTCGTGGCTGCAAATTCCAACTTGCAGTCAACAGGTTTGAAGTCTGACGACGTTAGCTTGGGAATCCCTCCGGCTTGGCCTGGGCAGGGATTGGACGCTCTCGGTTATCTTCAGGACTCTTAGTCCAATTTGGATCTTGTCCGTAGCCGGACGTTTGTTTCTTCCGCTGTTATTTGGATCTTTGTAATGTATCAGTTGTAACCCTGGCTAGTTTGAGTCATCTTGTATCTATCTGTTTCTGTTGTAATTGTGGAATATTCGTGAACTATCGTAATGTTATCACAAGTGGCAACCTGGAATCGGTTATTATGTGGATTTTGGCGGGAATGCTGAAATTTGCATAGTGCCCGACCTCGGGGCGTCACACTTGATGACATCCTTGTCTACTCAAAATCCGAGGAAGAGCATGGAGAACATCTTCGTCTCACTCTCATGAAACTCCGCGAGCATCGTCTATATGCCAAATACTCCAAATGTGAGTTCTGGATTCCAGAAGTGGCCTATCTTGGTCATATCATCTCTGCCAAGGGCATAGCCATTGATCCTGAAAATGTTAAGGCAATTGTTGATTGGAAACCTCCTAGAACGGTGAAGCAAGTCAGAAGTTTTCTTGGCTTGGCTAGCTATTGCCGTCGTTTCGTCGAAAACTTCTCCAAGATTGCAAAACCTCTCACTGATCTCACCAAGAAGGACAAGAAGTTCGTTTGGTCTCCACAGTGTGATGAAAGTTTCAATCTCCTCAAAACCAAACTCACTTCTACTCCAGTTCTGGTTGTCCCAGATACCACCAAACCTTTCCAGATATTCTGTGATGCTTCTCTCCAAGGCCTAGGTGCAGTTCTTATGCAAGAACGCCAAGTTGTGGCCTATGCTTCACGTCAGTTGAACCCACATGAGCAAAACTATCCCACTAATGATCTTGAACTTGCAGCAGTTGTGTTTGCCCTCAAGAAATGGAGACAATACTTGTTGGGTAACAAAACTGAAATCTTTTCCGATCACAAGAGTCTGAAATACATCTTCACTCAACCA